>OX637462.1:67990650-68169433 GCA_951799995.1 Trifolium subterraneum | reverse complement strand
CTACACCCTAAACCCTACACCCTAAACCCTAGACCCTAAACCCTAGACCCTAAACCCTAGACCCTAAACCCTAGACCCTAAACCCTAGACCCTAAACCCTAGACCCGAAACCCTAAGCCCCAAACCCGAAACCCCAAACCCTAAACCCCAAACCCTAACCCCCAAACCCTAAACCCCAAACCCTAAACCCTCAACCCCCAAGAAAATGTTAAGAGTCTGCTACTATTGGTTGACAATGGAGTCTGATTGTTATAAACAAGCTAGGAAATGCCATAAATGTCAGATTTATGCAGATAAGATGCATCTACCACCAACTTCTCTAAATGTTCTCTCTTCTCCTTGGCCGTTCTCCATGTGGGGTATTGATATGATTGGTCGGATTGAACCGAAGGCTTCCAATGGACACCGTTTCATCTTAATGGCCATTGATTACTTCACCAAGTGGGTTGAGGCAGCGTCTTATGCTAATGTAACCAAGCAGGTGGTCGTAAGTTTTATCAAGAACCATATTATCTGCCGTTATGGTGTTCCTAACAAGATTATTACAGATAATGGGACAAATTTGAATAACAAAATGATGAAAGATCTGTGTGACGAGTTCAAGATTGAGCATCATAATTCATCTCCTTATCGGCCTCAGATGAATGGCGCAGTTGAAGCTGCAAATAAGAACATCAAGAAGATCGTGTAGAAAATGGTGGTCACTTACAAAGATTGGCATGAAATGTTACCTTTTGCTTTACATGGATACCGTACTTCAGTTCGTACTTCGACAGGAGCAACCCCTTTCTCTTTAGTATATGACATGGAAGCAGTACTCCCCGTAGAGGTTGAAATCCCATCAATGAGAGTCTTAATGGAAACTAAGTTGGCCGAGGCCGAATGGTGCCAAAATAGATATGACCAATTGAATCTAATTGAGGAGAAACGCATGGCGGCTTTGTGTCATGGACAGTTATATCAAAGAAGAATGAAACAGGCTTTTGACAAGAAGGTTCGACCCTGTGAGTTCCGTGAAAGTGACCTTGTGCTCAAAATTTTTTTGTCCTTTCAGCCGGATTATAGGGGCAAGTGGACGCCTAATTATGAAGTCCGGTATGTTGTCAAAAGAGCTTTTTCTGGTGGTGCTATGACTCTCGCAACCATGGATGGTGATGAGCTCCCTCGTCCTGTAAATGCCGATGCAGTCAAGAAATCCTTTGTCTAAAAAAATAAAAGAACAGCTCGCTAAGTTGAAAACCCGAAAGGGCGGCTTAGGCAAAAATTAGCGTCTCGGTGGGCTGAAAACCCGGAAGGGCGGTCCAGGCAAAAATTAGAGACATAAACAGAAAATAATTATCCTGATAGGTCGAAAACCTGAAAAGGCGATCTATGCAAAAGTTAAGGAATAAGACAAGTAACTGCATCGGATCAGGCATCACTTACTCAGAGCACCTCGATTGACAGAATATCTTTGGCTTACAGAATTTTAGACTGCGAATTCAAAGTTGTTAGGGAGAATAGCGATCATTGTGTTTAATGTACCTTTCCCACATAATTACCATTTTTCATCTTTGTAACGATCTGTGGGGTTGTGCTTTTCGCCAATTACCACTCTTTTAATTAGCATTTTAGACTGCGAATTCAAAGTTGTTAGGGAGAATAGCGATCATTGTGTTTAACGTACCTTTCCCACATATTTACCATTTTTCATCTTTGTAACGATCTGTGGGGTTGTGCTTTTCGCCAATTACCACTCTTTTAATCAAATTCGAGCCTGTGCCCCCTATTTGGAATTCAAATTTATTTGCAATTTTGTTTCCCCTCTTTCAATTTAAAGTACTTGAAGCAAAAAACTCAAAAATAATTTAAAATTTTTTAGTTGTTCTTTTTTTTTGAAAAAATATAGATGACAAACATATTTCTTAGATTCATGAGTCATACAAGCATATATCAACATTGTTCCGAAAGCAGTCAGATTCAACAAAGCAAAGTCACTGCTAAAAAAAAACAAGAAGAGAAAAAAGAAAAAGCTCGCTAAGTTGAAAACCCGAAAGGGCGGCTTAGGCAAAAATGAGCGTCCCGGTGGATTGAAAACCCGAAAGGGCGGTCCAGGCAAAAATTAGGGGAAAAATAAAAAAGATATATATTCCCGGTGGATTGAAAACCCGAAAGGGCGATCCAGGCAAGTTAGGGATTTCAAAAAAAAGAGAAAAGGCAAAAAGCATGACTGTCGAAACAAGACCATGAGAAAATATTCGGTTTCAGTGTACAAAATGGCGACTTCTGCCAGACCTCTGACCGATGGGCTTTACCCCAAAAAGCAATCATTCTTACCATGAATTGACATACCATACCGGGTTTTACCCCGAGGATCTGATTTATCTCACCTTTTAAAAGTGCTGCCCCCAGTGGAGAACTATTGAGTGGTTGTGCGAATACGTCGGCCCAGTGCTCATCTTACCGTCAGACCTTTATCTCATCCAGTCATGTACAAATATCATTCATACATACATACATACATAACAATCATTCACATATGTGTACATACATTCATATTTACATACAACATGCGAACAAAATCATTCATACATACTGCATTGACCATCATGTGTCTTGCTTCAATACATCACAAAAAAAAGAGTCATCCCCAGTGTATCTGGTCAGAGATGTCTCCATCATTTATACATAAAAAAAAAAGAGTCATCCCCAGTGTATCTGGTCCAGAGATGTCTCCATCATTCAATACATCAAAAAAAAAGAGTCATCCCCAGTGAGTCTGGTCCAGAGATGTCTCCATCAAACATATTTCAAATAGTAAGTTTTGCAAACAATCAACTGCAAACTTACAGTTAATTTCCCCAAAAGAAGTCATCCCCAGTGTGTCTGGTCCAGACAAATACATATTCTTGTCATGTCTGGCTCTCCCACAATGACAGCAGACAATTTATTTCCTTGTTGTGTCCTTACCATCCCACAATGTTGGTAGACACTGCCTTTACTTGTCCTTACCATCCCACAATGTTGGTAGACACTGTCTTTACTTCTGTCCGTACACAGGACTTTATTGCTTTCTGTCTTTACTTCTGTCCGCACACAGGACTTTATCTGCTTATGTCCACACACAGGACTTTATTGCTTTCAGTCTTTACTTCTGTCTGCACACAGGACTTTATTGCTTTCTGTCTTTACTTCTGTCCGCACACAGGACTTTATCGCTTTCAGTCTTTACCTCTGTCCGCACACAGGACTTTATTTGTTTCTGTCCGCACACAAGACTTTACTGCTTTGTGTCTTTACTTATGTCTGCACACAGGAATTTATCTGCTTATGTCCGCACACAGGACTTTATTGCTTTTTGTCTCTACTTCTGTCCATACACATGACTTTACTGCTTTCTGTCCGCATACAGGACTTTATCGCTTTCTGTCTTCATTACTTTTGTCAAATAATCTTCACTACATTCAAACACTTGTAAACACAACACTCATAAGCATAACACTCCTAACATCACACTCATAAGCATAACATTCATAACATCATATCATACCCCGGTCAAAAAATGGTGTACTCTGTATTTAAGTCTCTTCCACCGTCAAACCAAAACAAAAACATCATCAAAAATCATCTTTTTCTTTTTATCTCCGATGGAAGAAACTTAAATAGGGGCATCTGTCATACCCCATTTTTTTACTGATCGCTTTTGTTCGGCGTTTAAATTTGTTTTTTTTTCTCTTTGTCGTTTCTGACGAAATTTCGGCAGAGAGGTATTTTAAAATACCTCATTTTTTTGGTTTAATCTTTATTTTCTTTTTATTATTATTTCTTTTATTTTATTTTATTTCTTTATTTATTTTTATTATTATTATTATTATTTAATTCAATTTTTATCTCATTTTTGATTTTTGGTCTCTTTTTATCATTTTTATTATTATTTTCATTTTTTTATCAGGTGTTTTTTTCTGGTCAGTTTGTCAAAGGTCCAAATCTGTATTTTTGTCCAATCCAAGCTCAAAGGGGCAATTTTTTCCAAATGGGGTAATTTTCATCTGTCCTAAACCTAATTCCTAACACCATATAAATAGTGCATTAAATGCACAGTGCCCTAGGTCAGAAAAAGAATCACCAGCCGCAGAAACACTTTCTGCTTCCTTTCCAAAATCAAATCCACATCAAGAACAGAAAAAAGAATCACAAAGCCAAGAACAAAAATCAAAACAAAAATCATTCATCTCTTTGTTCATAAACCAAAAATCCAGAAACATTCATCTTCATAAATCATCATCATCATCAAACCACACAAACAGAAAACCATAAAAATAAAAATAAAAACCAGAAAACGAAATCACAGAAATCGAAATCATCATCATCGTCGTCGCTCATCAAACCGAAATTTTCCAAACCCAAAACAAATCAAAAATCGAAAAAAAACCCAGAACCACAAAGAAGAAAATATCATCCGTATTTCATCAATCGGAACCAAAACGAAGAAGGAAGATCAGGAACCAAAAAAAACCGAAACAAACAAGAAAAGAAGAAGAATCAAAAAACGAACAGCAAGGTTGATCTTCTTTCTCTTTTTTTTCCTTTTCTGTTTTTTCTATTTGATCTTTGGGTTTTTGGTTGTTTATTTTGGGTTTAGATTTGGATTGAGGAGTTTGTTTTGATATAGATTTGATTTGAACTTTTGAAAAATGGTGAAGTAAGATGAGAAACAGAGAGATTTTGAGAGGAAGAGGTGTTTCCGGCGGCCTGAGAGAGAGAAGAGGATGAAGATAATGTTTTTTTCTAGGGTTTGGGGTATTTATACCCCAACCCGATCCGGTGTGCGCGTGTCTATCGCAGCACACCGTGCACCCTCTATTCTCAAGCCTCTGATTTCAATCACATGGCCTAGATCTTATCATTTTAATTTTAGATCAGGGCCGTCTGATCCATTAGACGGCCGTGATTGATCCTGCGTTTTTGGGTTATTTGTTTGGCAGAAAGGCCTTTGGAATGGGCCTTATTCATTTCTGTTTGTTTTTTGCACCCCCATTCCTACTATCTGCACCTCTGTTTTTAACTTTTTTTTTAGCTTATTTGAAAATGGCTTTTCATTTCAATGACTCTTCTAAGTCATTTTGAACAAAATAAGCCATTAAAATTTTAGTTAAGTTCATCTTAATATTTTATTACTCATTATTATTTACTCGTTATTCATTATTGTATCTTGTGGTTATGTTTAACTTTTATTTATTTATTTATTTATTTGCAAGGAAATTATAATGTGATTAGGAAATTTGTAATTATAAATAAAATTTGCATTGCATATGTATCTTGCATTCATTCCATGTTTATTTAATTGCAAAGAAATTATAATGTAATTAGGAAGATGTAATTATAAATGAGAAACCTTGCATTGCATGCATATTTATTTTTATTGCTTTCCGTCAATACGTTAGAAAATTAAATTCCGAGAAAAGACACCGTTTTGATCAAAATATCATTACGGTTCGTCTTCGCGCTTATTTAGTATAATGTCAATATCGTTCTTTTCGCACGTTAGCCATTATCCGTTTCTTTTGTATCAAAAAAACGAGGTCAAAACCTCTTCCAAAAATGCGCAAATAATTTAGTTTCAAACATCGAAAAGCGTCAAAAAACATTTTTATCGTCAAATACTTTCAAAAAAACCTTGGACTTCAAACCAAGTGCATTTTTTTTTTCACTCGCGCCAAAAACCTTGGACTTCAAACCAAGCGACTTTTATCATTCAAACCATTTTTACAATAAACCTTGGATTTCAAACCAAGCGATCGCGCCTCTTTTCTAAATCAAACATCAATCAATCCTAATCATTTAGACTTAATTTCACAAATAAAAATGAACCAATCTCACATTTTTTTATTATCTTTAAAAACCTTTTTCAAAACTTTAAAATCAAACAAACAAATCACTCCGCTTTCTTACCCCGAACTACGGTGGTTTGATCCATCGGGTATGTAGGCAAGAGACTTGTCTCTCCAATCAATAAAATCAACAAAAACATTTTTCTTCTTTTTTTCATCACTTTAAACTTTTTCTCAATCATCACTTTAATTCCTACACTTATACATTTTCCCAAGCAATTAAAATTAAGCGCAAAGTTAGAATAAAAACAAGAGGTTCCTATAGAGTACTATGGATACTTAGGGTGCTAGTACCTTCCCTTCGTATAACCAACCCCCGAACCTTGTTCTCTAAAAAATAGGGTTTTTTCGAACTTTTTCCCTTTCCCTCGGATAAATTAAAGATCGGTGGTGGAATATTAAATTGCGATTCGAAGTTAATTAATAATTCGATATCCAAAAATCACCGCGACAGTTCTCATGAAAAAATGGGTTGGAGGAGAGGTGTAAATCTGATTGATTATCATATACAAGTTCCATTTAACCAATCTCAAAAATGTAATTCTTGTGGTAAATGTTTCAACCAAACAAGCACACATGTAGCTTAAGCCATAGCTCAATACTCAGCTTTTGTACTCGACCTAGAAACAACAGTCTACTTTTTGCTCTTCCATGAGATAAGATTTCCACCTACAAAAATGCAATAACCAGAAGTAGACCGCCTATCACTCGGATCTCCTGCCCAATCGGCATTTGAATACCCAACAATATTAGTGTGACTGTTATCGGTGAAACCAAGTCATTTTCCAGGTGTTCTTTTGATGTACTTAAGAATTCGAACAACTACATTCCAATGATTGTCACAAGGTGAATTAAGGAACTGACTTACGACGCTAACTGGAAAAGATATGTCTGGTCTGGTAAGGGTGGGATAATTTAATTTCCCAACTAGTCTTCGGTATCTACCAGATCAGGAAGCAACTTCACATTGGGATTCATAAGAGTGTTGACTAATGCCTGACTTTGATTGAGGCTCCTCAACCCCGAGAAAGTAATGTAGAGGACCTAAGTCCTTAGCCTTGATAGTTGATACCTTCATTATTATCACCCGTAATCACAATGACATCAACATAAACCACAAGATAAATATATTTATTAGATGAATATTTAACAAAGATTGAATGACGCAACGAGTCATTCCAAATTGTTATAGAACTTTATGAAACGACCAAACCATTTTGTGGTGATTGTTTCAAGCCATATAAAAACTTTTGAAATTTGCATACTAAACTATGTCCCCTTTGAGCAACAAACCCAAGAGGTTGCTCCATATGAATAAACTCTTCCAAATTGTCATGTAAGAAAGCATTCTTGATATCCAACTGGAATAAGGGCCAATGTTTCATGGCAGCCATGACTAAAAAGAGACGAACATATGTCATCTTTCCACTTGGTGAGAATGTGTCACTGTAATCCTGGCCATAGACCTGCATATAGCCTTTTGACAATAACCGAGCCTTTAATCTCTCAACCTGTCTATCAGGTCCCACTTTGACATTAAACACCCACCTGCAACGAACAACAGATTTTTTAGGAGGAGGTGGAACAAGCTCCCGAGTATGGTTAGATTTTAAAGCTATCATTTCATCAATCATGACTTGTTTCCACCCTGGATGAGATAATGCTTCATGAATTGTATTAAGAATGACACCAAATAATTGTGAACTATCCTTCAATAAAGTAATCCAGGTGCATCAAGAAAAATCATCACTGAAAGTGACATAATTTCTGTATCCCAAATTAAATGGCACCCAACTAGGCCCCAAACATTAGAATGAACAATATCAAAGGGAGCCATGGATCTTTTGTTGGCACTACCTGGAAAAGATGCTCTAACATGTTTGTCAAGTTGACATGACTCGCAATTCAATGACTTCAAATGCGAAAGATGAGGAACCAACACCTTCAACTTATCTAAACCTAGATGACCCAAACGACGATGAATGGTATTCAAAGATGCAGAAACACCACAAATGGTGGATGGATGATTATGAAGGTAATATAGACCATGTGATTCATATCCTGTTCCAATTGTCTTTCCAGTACTCCGATCTTTTATACATAAAGACTTGGAAGAAAATGTAATGGAACAATTGAGAGACCGAGTAAACTTATTGATTGAAATCAAATTAAAAGGACTACCAGATACATATAACATATAATTCAAGGATAAATATGGCAAGGGTGAAGTTTGACAAATACCAGTAACTTGTGCTTTAGAGCCATTAGCAAGGGTAATACTGTGAGCTATTTTGGGAGGTTACAAGTTAGATATAAGAGAGGGATTACCAACTACATGACCATAAGCACCATAGTCTAAAATCCATGATTCCAACTTGAGATAGATGAACCGTAGAATTATTGAAATGAGCCAACGTGACTGAAGAGGAATTTTGTTGAACATCCATTAAACAACGAACCAAAAAACCAAGTGCAAATAGCCTTAGATAAATGTTATAACAGCACGGGTTGTAGAGTGGCAGATACACACAGCAGACAAAAACACAGTGACCAAAGACCAAAAAACTTGCAGCAACCAGACTCCTAATGCATTCACAAAGACAATATACTACATAAATAGGAAGAAAAAAAAAATTATACCCCTACATTTAACCATTTACCCCTACGAACAAACTAATATTCCTATTTTACCCCTTTTGAAACATTAAAAAATGAGTTTTGAACATTTAGCCACGGTTTAACCGTGGCTAATATGAAGAATTTTCGGTACACTTTTTCCCATGTACACCGATGACAAAGTGTAAATCGGAATAGTTTAGAAAAAGTCTTCCGATAAACATTAGCCACGGTTAAACCGTGACAAAAACTAAAATTTGGAAAAGTAAAAAAACACTACAGATTAGCTACGAAAATTCAGTAGTAGCTAATCCTGTATATTCTTGTAGCCACAAAGACACAAATTAATATTTCAAAAGGGGTTTTGTATATTCTAGTAGGATCTTCGTGTCCTTGGCTCACTACAAGCCCTTTATTGCTTCACTCGTTTTCTTCATTCATTTTCTTCTTTGTTTTCTTCTATCATTCCCTTTCACTCTTCCTCAATTATGGTACAACTTTTTCTCATCATGTTCTTCATTCTTGGATTGATTCCATAAAAAAGATTCAATCTTGGCTTCTGGGTATGTCAGATTTTCTGCAGATAAGTAGTAAAGTTTGAAGCTTTTTTCTTCTGAAAGGTGTTTTTTTTCCTTCTTTTTTGACTTTTGTTGTTGTGAAATTTTGTTGAAGATTTGTACTTTTTGTTTTGAGCATTTGGGTTGTTCTTGTTCCAACTTTTTGTTTGTTAGTTTGTGATATTGTTGTGTGAAAATTGGGTTTTGGAGAAGAAAAAACAAATTGGATTTTGGAGAAGAAAAAACATTGGGTTTTGGAGAAAGGTTTGAATTTGATTTTGGGGTTGTTTTTATTTGAAGATCTAAGTAGGTGGAATTGAAAAGGGTATTGGAAGATTGAATTGAGATGGGTTTTGTATGATTTTAATTTTAGTGTGTTGGTTTGGGGAAAATATAAGAAAATGTGTGTGAAATTGGGTTGGAGATTGAATGATGGGTTTATTAGTTTGATTTGATTTGATTTTTGTTGGTATTGAGAAGAAATGGAAGGGAATTTAGCTCAAGGAGGTATAATTCAAGGTGGTGGTGGTTCTTTTGGTGGTTTTGATTTGTCGGGATCGATGCGAGTTAATCGTCAAGTGCAGCATACAATGAACCAACATCAAGCTCATCCGTGTCAAGGAAAATAAAAGATTAACTAATACACCAACAAACAAAAAAAAAATTAATTAATACAGGATTAGCTACTAGTGAATTTGTAGCTACGTTGTAGCTAATCCGTAGTGTTTTTATACATTTCAAGATTTTAGTTTTTGCCACGGTTTAACCGTGGCTAATGTTTATCGGAAGACTTTTTCCAAACTGTTCTGATTTACAATTTGTCATCGGTGTACATGAACAAAAGTGTACCGAAAATTCTTCATATTGGCCACAGTTAAACCGTGGCTAAATATTCAAAACTCATATTTTAATTTTTCAAAAGGGGTAAAATAGGAATATTGGTTTGTTCGTAGGGGTAAAGGGTTAAATGTAGGGGTAGAAAAAAAATTCCATAAATAGCAAAGAAACATCTGAAAAAGCCTTCAAACGTGGGACCCATACACTGGAAGAGGTCCCAACAGAACCAGGGTGCGGAGCCGAGTCTGGTGCAATCCTATCATATATACATAAGAGAATTAGTCTAAATAGGAATGCATTCCTATCATAACTCCAAAAAATACTAACAAATCATACTATAATAAATATCAATATCTCAACACTCCCCCTCAACGTGGAGCATATATATCATCATATGTATCCATCTTGGCACATACGTAAACCACTAACTAATCATATTATAATAGCTTATAATTTTTTTACATTTTCTCATTTATAAACTTATTATAACTAACCACTAACCCACGTAAAAATGCACGTAAACATCTTCCTCGGGCCAACAATATATTGTTCATATATGTGTCTACCCCTACTTCAATTGTTATATTTTTCATATATCCTCAGGCCAACAATATATTGTTCATATATGTTACTATTTTTCATCCTATTTCGAATAATGTAACAATATTGTTGTCGCGTTCGCAACTGCTTCTACCCTAATTTTGAGGTTTGAATTCTTTGTAGGCATGACAAGTTAATGACACTTCTTGCCATATGTGTTTTATCCATCAAAGTTTTCTACACACTTATAATGAATCAAAATTGATTTCATCTTCACTTTCTATAATTTGAAATCATTGTCTCAGAAAAATTCTCAATGTCAAATTTAGTAAATAAACAGCTCAAGCAACAAACAAGCTACTATGTGTAAAGCAAAACCACATCAAACCAAACACTAAGGCAAAGAGTAAAGAGGAACGCACACCAAGAATGTTTATCCACGTCGTCCAAATATTAACCTATCTTTGAGGGAGAGAGTAGTTCTCTGATCCACTATCATTGAATGTTAACAAGAGACACAAAAGAGTTGCAAGAAAATAATTTTAAAAGTTCTCCAAGAATAGATCTTATTTTCTACCTCTTTCTATGATCTCTCATGCAATAAGAGAGTTACAAAAGTTACCTAAAACTTGTTCCCAATTTCTCACCAAGAGCAATCTCCAATTTCTCTCATTTTCCTTGTCACCCCTCGCTTAGATTTCATTCAAGAACTCACTATTGAAGGCTTTAAATCATTTTCCTGACAATTCCTAACTACCCAAAGTGTTTGCATTGTGTTTCTCGACCCTAGAATCTCACGCAAAAAACTCTCAACCTAAAACTATGATTTTCCTAAGAATTCCTCTCTTTTTTGGAATAACTCTAGCCTCCAAAGTTGATTACAAGATGCATTTTGTCTTAGACGCTTTGTGTCTGCTCCTGAACGCATGAGGCAGTAACAAAATTGGTTCATTATTGCTTTTAACTTGTAATTATATCAAGCACACACATCAATTATATTATTGTACTACATCAAATGTTATTGTAGAATCTATAGCAAACCACCGTTTGTTGGTTCAATGGTGATTGACGTTAGATTTTGAAGGGGAAGACCATGGTTCGATTCCCCATAACTGCGATAGGAAGAGGGCTAAAACCACTCGATACCAGAACTGGTCCCCAAACTAGATTAGACGGTTCAGTGCGCTAAATACTAGTGGTTAAAACAAAATAAAACAAAAATCAATTGCAAACCGCTATATTCGTCTTTAAAAGTGTATCTTATTGTCACATTCATTTCTGACTGTATCGAAATTGCAGTTAGGTCCATAAGTGTCTCTTTTATTAATCATTTTGGTCTTTAAGTATGTTTTTTTTAACCACCTAATCTAGTTTTTCGGTAGTCAATTTAATCTTCAAATGTGTTTGTTGGTGTTTCTCATTTTGCAAAAACAAGTTCAAGCAAGATGTTGGACCAGATGCCGTAGCATGTGGGTACAACATATGTCATCCCGGTAATTAATATTCTATTTGCGCGCCATATCTTTGAAGATTCACTGAAGCACTATTTTCGTCTTACTTGCATATCAAGACGCACGTTTTAAACAAGGGTTTATAAGGTGGCTGCACCAAGAAGTATTTCTAGAAGATGCTACATCATTTATGGAAACAAGTGATTCTTTCCATTTCATGTGTGCTGGACTTTGCAAAAGGACAGCTGAAGATTAAAGTCCAAGATGAAGACCTAGCCCATGCTAACTCAGGTCATATATATATGTGAAGACTAAAAACCTAATGACCATTGAAGCCGTATTTGAAGAATATAGTTTTAGGGTTTGAGTCTTGTTAATTGTGAGCCTTTCTTGTGTCTACTTGATGCAAGCTTAGGACTGTTTTGTGTTGTAATTTGTGTAACTTCTCCTAAGCTTTTAAGTACGGAGACTGTTTGTTTTTGGTGAGTGAAACCACATTGTTTGTATTGCTGTCATAATCACAGGGTATGTGATTGAAAGGAAGTGAGACGGGGTCTCAAACTTAGGAGTTTCTAGGTTGAGTTAGCACGGGTAGAGTCTAGGAGATAAGTCGTAAACTTGTATGTTTGTTGAGGGCTTAGATCTAGATCTATTATAGTGGATTCCTTCCTGGCTTGGTAGCCCCCAGAGTAGGTCGTTGTTTACGCCGAACTGGGTTAACAATTCTCTGTGTTATTTACATTCATTGTCTGTTGTTTTTAATTGTTCGTTATATACTGCTGCGGACACACGCTAGAGCATTTGTCTTAGCTTTACAACTGGTTACATACGACAAGTGCTATAGCTTCTGTCTTAACATCTGTCCCCAGTAGGTGCCAGAATTTCAGTGTTCATCATTAGTCATTTTAGTCCATAAAGTTACTAACAAAAGAGGCACGAGAGATGTATTTGCAATTTGATACATTTAGGGACCAGTATGATAACAAGTTACATTTTCAGAGATCATACAGGTTTGTAGATGAAGTCTACCAGTTCACTATTGCTTACGATAACTTGTATAGACACTTGGAAGCTACAAACGTGAGATTTGGATTTGGTGCAGTAGAAATTTTTTGTGATTTAACGTATAATTGATCTTGGCGACTGATTTCACGTCAAATAATCTTAGAAACATAGAAATAATCTTGACCATTTATTAAGATCGGACACAAGAAAATCTGCTTACACTAAGTGCCCTTTAAAAGCATTCTATCATTATCATCATTACATATCAAATGTCAAACCTTATATAAAAAAATTGATAAACAGCAACGAGGGAGCCGAAATAAAAAAATTGGTGACTAAATGAGGTCATGGTGGATGTAACAAGTTAACAACAATAATAGGTCCAAGGGCAAAGTGGGCTCGATGCCACTAGCTTTTTTCTGTTTTGGTTGGGGTAAGTGGGGGTTGTGTTAATCTTTTAACCAACATTTTAATGCACATATTGTCTTAGGAGGATGTGAATTTGTAATGGTTATGTTTTGCAGGGGGGGCCTGGTTTCAACAGTAAAACATGTTTGAGACATGTCTCATCAAAAGAAAGGCGCATGATTGTTCAAATAGAACATGTTTCTTTTATTCTCTAGTTTTTGAGAGAGAATGAATGACTACTACACACACAGGATGAATAAATTGTATGTGAATTTTAAGTGCATAATTTTTTAAAGGTGAACTTAATGATGCATAAAGAAATTTGTTGTTGACTCTTTAGACGGAGCTTTCATTATGTTTTGATACGCACAAGCATCGCATCATATTAGTTGGATCTCCTCTGAAAGTAAAAGTGCGAAAGTACTGTTCTGTCACTTACACATGTTTGCTTTGAATTTGGGGATAGAGAAAGAAAAAAGTAAGTAATGATCCATTCCACCTCATAGTGTGAGGGAAGAAGGAGAGAATGCAATGAATCTTACTACCTACTGACTAGCTCCTCATTGGATACCTATAATAACTGTTGTGTGTCTTATCTTTTATTTCTCATTATTATTATTATTATTATTATTATATATTCAGAGTTTTTCCTGCATGGACAATTATATTGCTCGACTATACTCCACTATACATATATATGTGGGTGGGTTGGGTCCTATACATGTTTCATACATACTACAATATTGAAAACTGAAAAAGAAATTATTTAGGAACAATTCTTTTCAATATTATTATGAAATAACCGGAGTAGATTATTTAATTAGGATAATATCAAAGTGTAGGCTAAGCTTCAAAAGTAAGATATCCTTAGTTGTTACAATTCTTTGTAGAACTAGAATCTGTCTGCCTTCAAAAGAAACCTTATTATATGCATTAATTTTTCATTTTATAGCCAGCCAGAGCTTTATAATAATAATTATAATAAAAAGACTAATTAATTAAGTAATTACTACGTCTTAATAATATACATATGCAGCAGGGTATAATTAATCACAATAACTATGGAATAATATTGTCTGCAGATACTGCATAGTAGTGTTTAGATTCGGTGGCATGAGCCTGATCACCCTCCTCCTGTGATATGGTTGAAAGGGATGGATTATAAGAATACCATCTGGACCAAAAGAGATAGTTGAGAAAGTTGAGGAAACTGAGGGCAGCTAGTAACCAATAGAAAAGGTCAAGTTGACATGACTCGCAATTCAATGACTTCAAATGCGAAAGATGAGGAACCAACACCTTCAACTTATCTAAACCTAGATGACCCAAACGACGATGAATGGTATTCAAAGATGCAGAAACACCACAAATGGTGGATGGATGATTATGAAGGTAATATAGACCATGTGATTCATATCCTGTTCCAATTGTCTTTCCAGTACTCCGATCTTTTATACATAAAGACTTGGAAGAAAATGTAATGGAACAATTGAGAGACCGAGTAAACTTATTGATTGAAATCAAATTAAAAGGACTACCAGATACATATAACATATAATTCAAGGATAAATATGGCAAGGGTGAAGTTTGACAAATACCAGTAACTTGTGCTTTAGAGCCATTAGCAAGGGTAATACTGTGAGCTATTTTGGGAGGTTACAAGTTAGATATAAGAGAGGGATTACCAACTACATGACCATAAGCACCATAGTCTAAAATCCATGATTCCAACTTGAGATAGATGAACCGTAGAATTATTGAAATGAGCCAACGTGACTGAAGAGGAATTTTGTTGAACATCCATTAAACAACGAACCAAAAAACCAAGTGCAAATAGCCTTAGATAAATGTTATAACAGCACGGGTTGTAGAGTGGCAGATACACACAGCAGACAAAAACACAGTGACCAAAGACCAAAAAACTTGCAGCAACCAGACTCCTAATGCATTCACAAAGACAATATACTACATAAATAGGAAGAAAAAAAAAATTATACCCCTACATTTAACCATTTACCCCTACGAACAAACTAATATTCCTATTTTACCCCTTTTGAAACATTAAAAAATGAGTTTTGAACATTTAGCCACGGTTTAACCGTGGCTAATATGAAGAATTTTCGGTACACTTTTTCCCATGTACACCGATGACAAAGTGTAAATCGGAATAGTTTAGAAAAAGTCTTCCGATAAACATTAGCCACGGTTAAACCGTGACAAAAACTAAAATTTGGAAAAGTAAAAAAACACTACAGATTAGCTACGAAAATTCAGTAGTAGCTAATCCTGTATATTCTTGTAGCCACAAAGACACAAATTAATATTTCAAAAGGGGTTTTGTATATTCTAGTAGGATCTTCGTGTCCTTGGCTCACTACAAGCCCTTTATTGCTTCACTCGTTTTCTTCATTCATTTTCTTCTTTGTTTTCTTCTATCATTCCCTTTCACTCTTCCTCAATTATGGTACAACTTTTTCTCATCATGTTCTTCATTCTTGGATTGATTCCATAAAAAAGATTCAATCTTGGCTTCTGGGTATGTCAGATTTTCTGCAGATAAGTAGTAAAGTTTGAAGCTTTTTTCTTCTGAAAGGTGTTTTTTTTCCTTCTTTTTTGACTTTTGTTGTTGTGAAATTTTGTTGAAGATTTGTACTTTTTGTTTTGAGCATTTGGGTTGTTCTTGTTCCAACTTTTTGTTTGTTAGTTTGTGATATTGTTGTGTGAAAATTGGGTTTTGGAGAAGAAAAAACAAATTGGATTTTGGAGAAGAAAAAACATTGGGTTTTGGAGAAAGGTTTGAATTTGATTTTGGGGTTGTTTTTATTTGAAGATCTAAGTAGGTGGAATTGAAAAGGGTATTGGAAGATTGAATTGAGATGGGTTTTGTATGATTTTAATTTTAGTGTGTTGGTTTGGGGAAAATATAAGAAAATGTGTGTGAAATTGGGTTGGAGATTGAATGATGGGTTTATTAGTTTGATTTGATTTGATTTTTGTTGGTATTGAGAAGAAATGGAAGGGAATTTAGCTCAAGGAGGTATAATTCAAGGTGGTGGTGGTTCTTTTGGTGGTTTTGATTTGTCGGGATCGATGCGAGTTAATCGTCAAGTGCAGCATACAATGAACCAACATCAAGCTCATCCGTGTCAAGGAAAATAAAAGATTAACTAATACACCAACAAACAAAAAAAAAATTAATTAATACAGGATTAGCTACTAGTGAATTTGTAGCTACGTTGTAGCTAATCCGTAGTGTTTTTATACATTTCAAGATTTTAGTTTTTGCCACGGTTTAACCGTGGCTAATGTTTATCGGAAGACTTTTTCCAAACTGTTCTGATTTACAATTTGTCATCGGTGTACATGAACAAAAGTGTACCGAAAATTCTTCATATTGGCCACAGTTAAACCGTGGCTAAATATTCAAAACTCATATTTTAATTTTTCAAAAGGGGTAAAATAGGAATATTGGTTTGTTCGTAGGGGTAAAGGGTTAAATGTAGGGGTAGAAAAAAAATTCCATAAATAGCAAAGAAACATCTGAAAAAGCCTTCAAACGTGGGACCCATACACTGGAAGAGGTCCCAACAGAACCAGGGTGCGGAGCCGAGTCTGGTGCAATCCTATCATATATACATAAGAGAATTAGTCTAAATAGGAATGCATTCCTATCATAACTCCAAAAAATACTAACAAATCATACTATAATAAATATCAATATCTCAACACTCCCCCTCAACGTGGAGCATATATATCATCATATGTATCCATCTTGGCACATACGTAAACCACTAACTAATCATATTATAATAGCTTATAATTTTTTTACATTTTCTCATTTATAAACTTATTATAACTAACCACTAACCCACGTAAAAATGCACGTAAACATCTTCCTCGGGCCAACAATATATTGTTCATATATGTGTCTACCCCTACTTCAATTGTTATATTTTTCATATATCCTCAGGCCAACAATATATTGTTCATATATGTTACTATTTTTCATCCTATTTCGAATAATGTAACAATATTGTTGTCGCGTTCGCAACTGCTTCTACCCTAATTTTGAGGTTTGAATTCTTTGTAGGCATGACAAGTTAATGACACTTCTTGCCATATGTGTTTTATCCATCAAAGTTTTCTACACACTTATAATGAATCAAAATTGATTTCATCTTCACTTTCTATAATTTGAAATCATTGTCTCAGAAAAATTCTCAATGTCAAATTTAGTAAATAAACAGCTCAAGCAACAAACAAGCTACTATGTGTAAAGCAAAACCACATCAAACCAAACACTAAGGCAAAGAGTAAAGAGGAACGCACACCAAGAATGTTTATCCACGTCGTCCAAATATTAACCTATCTTTGAGGGAGAGAGTAGTTCTCTGATCCACTATCATTGAATGTTAACAAGAGACACAAAAGAGTTGCAAGAAAATAATTTTAAAAGTTCTCCAAGAATAGATCTTATTTTCTACCTCTTTCTATGATCTCTCATGCAATAAGAGAGTTACAAAAGTTACCTAAAACTTGTTCCCAATTTCTCACCAAGAGCAATCTCCAATTTCTCTCATTTTCCTTGTCACCCCTCGCTTAGATTTCATTCAAGAACTCACTATTGAAGGCTTTAAATCATTTTCCTGACAATTCCTAACTACCCAAAGTGTTTGCATTGTGTTTCTCGACCCTAGAATCTCACGCAAAAAACTCTCAACCTAAAACTATGATTTTCCTAAGAATTCCTCTCTTTTTTGGAATAACTCTAGCCTCCAAAGTTGATTACAAGATGCATTTTGTCTTAGACGCTTTGTGTCTGCTCCTGAACGCATGAGGCAGTAACAAAATTGGTTCATTATTGCTTTTAACTTGTAATTATATCAAGCACACACATCAATTATATTATTGTACTACATCAAATGTTATTGTAGAATCTATAGCAAACCACCGTTTGTTGGTTCAATGGTGATTGACGTTAGATTTTGAAGGGGAAGACCATGGTTCGATTCCCCATAACTGCGATAGGAAGAGGGCTAAAACCACTCGATACCAGAACTGGTCCCCAAACTAGATTAGACGGTTCAGTGCGCTAAATACTAGTGGTTAAAACAAAATAAAACAAAAATCAATTGCAAACCGCTATATTCGTCTTTAAAAGTGTATCTTATTGTCACATTCATTTCTGACTGTATCGAAATTGCAGTTAGGTCCATAAGTGTCTCTTTTATTAATCATTTTGGTCTTTAAGTATGTTTTTTTTAACCACCTAATCTAGTTTTTCGGTAGTCAATTTAATCTTCAAATGTGTTTGTTGGTGTTTCTCATTTTGCAAAAACAAGTTCAAGCAAGATGTTGGACCAGATGCCGTAGCATGTGGGTACAACATATGTCATCCCGGTAATTAATATTCTATTTGCGCGCCATATCTTTGAAGATTCACTGAAGCACTATTTTCGTCTTACTTGCATATCAAGACGCACGTTTTAAACAAGGGTTTATAAGGTGGCTGCACCAAGAAGTATTTCTAGAAGATGCTACATCATTTATGGAAACAAGTGATTCTTTCCATTTCATGTGTGCTGGACTTTGCAAAAGGACAGCTGAAGATTAAAGTCCAAGATGAAGACCTAGCCCATGCTAACTCAGGTCATATATATATGTGAAGACTAAAAACCTAATGACCATTGAAGCCGTATTTGAAGAATATAGTTTTAGGGTTTGAGTCTTGTTAATTGTGAGCCTTTCTTGTGTCTACTTGATGCAAGCTTAGGACTGTTTTGTGTTGTAATTTGTGTAACTTCTCCTAAGCTTTTAAGTACGGAGACTGTTTGTTTTTGGTGAGTGAAACCACATTGTTTGTATTGCTGTCATAATCACAGGGTGTGTGATTGAAAGGAAGTGAGACGGGGTCTCAAACTTAGGAGTTTCTAGGTTGAGTTAGCACGGGTAGAGTCTAGGAGATAAGTCGTAAACTTGTATGTTTGTTGAGGGCTTAGATCTAGATCTATTATAGTGGATTCCTTCCTGGCTTGGTAGCCCCCAGAGTAGGTCGTTGTTTACGCCGAACTGGGTTAACAATTCTCTGTGTTATTTACATTCATTGTCTGTTGTTTTTAATTGTTCGTTATATACTGCTGCGGACACACGCTAGAGCATTTGTCTTAGCTTTACAACTGGTTACATACGACAAGTGCTATAGCTTCTGTCTTAACATCTGTCCCCAGTAGGTGCCAGAATTTCAGTGTTCATCATTAGTCATTTTAGTCCATAAAGTTACTAACAAAAGAGGCACGAGAGATGTATTTGCAATTTGATACATTTAGGGACCAGTATGATAACAAGTTACATTTTCAGAGATCATACAGGTTTGTAGATGAAGTCTACCAGTTCACTATTGCTTACGATAACTTGTATAGACACTTGGAAGCTACAAACGTGAGATTTGGATTTGGTGCAGTAGAAATTTTTTGTGATTTAACGTATAATTGATCTTGGCGACTGATTTCACGTCAAATAATCTTAGAAACATAGAAATAATCTTGACCATTTATTAAGATCGGACACAAGAAAATCTGCTTACACTAAGTGCCCTTTAAAAGCATTCTATCATTATCATCATTACATATCAAATGTCAAACCTTATATAAAAAAATTGATAAACAGCAACGAGGGAGCCGAAATAAAAAAATTGGTGACTAAATGAGGTCATGGTGGATGTAACAAGTTAACAACAATAATAGGTCCAAGGGCAAAGTGGGCTCGATGCCACTAGCTTTTTTCTGTTTTGGTTGGGGTAAGTGGGGGTTGTGTTAATCTTTTAACCAACATTTTAATGCACATATTGTCTTAGGAGGATGTGAATTTGTAATGGTTATGTTTTGCAGGGGGGGCCTGGTTTCAACAGTAAAACATGTTTGAGACATGTCTCATCAAAAGAAAGGCGCATGATTGTTCAAATAGAACATGTTTCTTTTATTCTCTAGTTTTTGAGAGAGAATGAATGACTACTACACACACAGGATGAATAAATTGTATGTGAATTTTAAGTGCATAATTTTTTAAAGGTGAACTTAATGATGCATAAAGAAATTTGTTGTTGACTCTTTAGACGGAGCTTTCATTATGTTTTGATACGCACAAGCATCGCATCATATTAGTTGGATCTCCTCTGAAAGTAAAAGTGCGAAAGTACTGTTCTGTCACTTACACATGTTTGCTTTGAATTTGGGGATAGAGAAAGAAAAAAGTAAGTAATGATCCATTCCACCTCATAGTGTGAGGGAAGAAGGAGAGAATGCAATGAATCTTACTACCTACTGACTAGCTCCTCATTGGATACCTATAATAACTGTTGTGTGTCTTATCTTTTATTTCTCATTATTATTATTATTATTATTATTATATATTCAGAGTTTTTCCTGCATGGACAATTATATTGCTCGACTATACTCCACTATACATATATATGTGGGTGGGTTGGGTCCTATACATGTTTCATACATACTACAATATTGAAAACTGAAAAAGAAATTATTTAGGAACAATTCTTTTCAATATTATTATGAAATAACCGGAGTAGATTATTTAATTAGGATAATATCAAAGTGTAGGCTAAGCTTCAAAAGTAAGATATCCTTAGTTGTTACAATTCTTTGTAGAACTAGAATCTGTCTGCCTTCAAAAGAAACCTTATTATATGCATTAATTTTTCATTTTATAGCCAGCCAGAGCTTTATAATAATAATTATAATAAAAAGACTAATTAATTAAGTAATTACTACGTCTTAATAATATACATATGCAGCAGGGTATAATTAATCACAATAACTATGGAATAATATTGTCTGCAGATACTGCATAGTAGTGTTTAGATTCGGTGGCATGAGCCTGATCACCCTCCTCCTGTGATATGGTTGAAAGGGATGGATTATAAGAATACCATCTGGACCAAAAGAGATAGTTGAGAAAGTTGAGGAAACTGAGGGCAGCTAGTAACCAATAGAAAAGGTCAAGTTTGTCTTTGTTGAGATTGTTGTCATGTAGCCAACCACCACCATCACCATTAGTAGTTGAAGAAGTGATTTTATTCACCAATGAAACCAATAGTGAGCTGAGATAAAAGCCAAATGAGTAGGAGCAGTATGTGATGGCAGTGAAGAATGTCTGCATCCCTTTCAAGGACTGTTTGTAGAAGAACTCAATGAGTCCAACTGCAGTAAACATCTCTGACAAACCAAATATTATGAACTGTGGTGTAATCCAAAATATGGACAAAGTCTGGTTGAGGTTCAAAGCTGCATCTCTTCTCTTTTTCTCCATAACAGCTGCTGAAACCATTGAAAATGTAGCCAGAAAGAGGCCAATTCCTATTCTCTGCAAAGGTGAGATTCCTGACTCATGACCTGTTATCTTTCTTGCAAAGGGGACAAATAAAGTGTCATAGAGAGGTACTACAACAATAAGCAAAATGTATGGAATGGACTGAAGCGAAGCTGGAGGGATGTGAAATGATTTTGTGACATGTGTGTCCATGGCACTTCCTTGTTGGACTGAGAATGTTTGGAGTTGTGCTAAGATAGTGTTGAAAATGATAGTGCATGCAAAAATTGGAATAACTGATAGTAATATCTTTGCTTGTTCAACTTGTGCAACACTGCACAATCTCCATGGGCTTTCCTTTGTGTTGTTCCCGGACTGATCTTGGATACAAGCCTTGTCCAAGAACCTCAACTTATTGCTATGTTGTCTACCAACATTAATATTATTTTCACTTCCTTGTAGGCTAGATGGACGACAAATCTTCTTTCTTTTCAATATTGCAGCTACAAAAACCTGATCATATATATATAGTAGACATCGATCAATTCATGTCTAACAAGAAAATTTTAGTACCTGTTTGTTATGAGGTTAATTAATTTTTATAGAAGACAATTCATTCATTCATTCATATATATTAGATATATGAAATGTTGTTGATATCATACTTGAGCAATGGGGAGGAAGATTGTTGGTTGTGGAGGCTTGTTCCTATAATATAGTGTCCCACATATGAAGCTTATGAATCCCATGGCCATTGCAGCCGCAGATACAGCAAAGCCGGCATCCATCCCGGAATGAGTTTGAACCCAAACAAGAATTGTTAGAGCAATAAGTTCACCCAATGAGAATGCAAAATATGCTGCATTGAAGTAAGTTGAGAGCTTCTTTGATTGGTGGTCTTGATTGAATTGGTTGGCTCCATGAGAAATCATGTTGGGCTTAACACAACCACTTCCTAATGCAACCATGTATATTGCTATGTAGAATATCAAGGCCTTCAACCCCTTTGCTTCTATGCAATATTCTTCTTGTTGATGATCACCTCCTAATTTATAGGAACACGGCGGCGGCTTCAATTGAGGAAAATGAGCTTGTGCTGACAGCAATACGAAGCCCTGTATGTATATGCGCATGCATATATTAGTAGTATTAAGTGCTTCAATCAATTCAATCATTATATATAATAGTTAGGGGAGGAGGGTACTATTATATATATATATATATATATATATATATATATATATATATATGTATATATACATACAGAAAGTTCTAGTAAGGCAAAGATGAGGATGGTGGAGAAGGTGCCAAGGAAAGAGTCAGATAGATAGCCACCAAGGAGTGCGATGAGAAAGATAGTTCCAACAAAGTTAGTGACTATGTTTGCAGAGTGAGGCAAAGAGAAGTGCATCTCGTTTATGAGATAAGTTATGAGGTTGTTTCCAACTGCAGCTATTGCCATTATTTCAAATGCTTGAAGCCCTGAATAATTAATTAATGTCATATTCATCATATCATATATACTTATAAAAGAAGATTCAAAAATAAAAATAAAAAAATGTCATATGTATATACCAAGAACAAAAGCAGCTGCTCTGGTTCCACCGTGGTTGTTAGGATTGGAGGGTCTGCCTCTCCAGTCAACAGTAGTAGTATCTCCCTTTGGAATTGGAATAATATTATTATTATTATTATCCATTCTTCTTCTTCTTGTCTTACTCTCTTCTTGCTAATGCTAATTAATGCTGAATTTGAGGGAAGTTGGTACGCAATTTATAGATGGATAAATAGTGCCAAATTGCTACCTAGCCTACCACCACTTACAACTTGCTTGCGTTACAATGTTATTATATTATATTATGACAAATTTTGAGACTCCACCTATGCCCCCGCACTTATTCTTCACACGTGTACGCATCACATTCCCACCATAGATAGATGAGAAGAAGAAGAAGAGCAACATTCATCCATTTCTGTCCTAAAATAAATAAATGTCATATTTTCAAAACAACTGTCACTTTACTTTAATTGTTTATTTTTTAATGTATCCTTTAATTTATTTATTTGTATACTAATGTATAAGTGAGACATAATTTATCCCTTTATAATTGAAGTTTAATTGTTGTGCACTATTGGCGTAAATGTTTTATACACATGCATCAAATGATGTGTTTTTGAGAATAATGCCAGAATATTTTCGTTTTTTAAGATTTTAGATTTAAATATAGTTTAAATTTATATTTAAAATAAAATAATATTAGGGTTCAAAAAAACAAAACAATACCCTATCAGTGGCATCAGAGCAAAGTTCGTTTTCCGGATCTGTGAAGATGGAAGAAGAAGGAGGAGAAGATGAAGAAATCATTCATAATTATTATTTAAAACTAGTAACTTGTGGGATAGTTTTGTAACTTTCATTTAAAATGTTCCTTAATTTGCACACACTTTGCTAATTTACACTCACTTTATTTTTAAAAGGGACACATGGCTTAATATGGAACACTTGATTTATCGGACAGAGGAATTGAAGTTGTTTGAAAGGCACATGACTTTCCCACTTCAATTAATTATTTTCTTTAATTAATTAAATCACATTGACATAACTACCCTTCTATTTATAACATGTTTGAGTAGTAGTAATTGACTTTTTTGTCCAAAGTGAAAAGGTGCACCTTGCTAACTTATACCTTCATGTTTTTAGGTGGGTCTAAGTTAGCAAACCCCATATATATATATATATATATATATATATATAAACATGTGGGAGTAAGTTAGCAAGTCTACTCCCACTATATTTTTACTAAAAAAACCAATTCTATGTATACAACTCAATTTAAATTACAAGGCTAGTTTTGTAAATGTCCTTTAATTAATTAAAAAAGTAAAAAACCTCAAAACACACCATTTTTTTGGAGAATGAGAATCCCAAGTTTTCTTAGATTCCTAATTTGTATGAGCTTCATGTTAAAGAAAAACTGGTTAACGCCATTTATGTTTTTCACAGTGGGTTAATGCCACTGTTTTTTTTTTTCAGACTCAATTAGACTTAAATCATGAAAAATATACATGGTTAATCTAGCATGAATAATTACTAATTATTTGAGGGGAAAAAAATTACTACTAATTATCAAAATAAAAAAAATTACTACCAGGGACGGAGCTAGTATGGGACCAGCAGAGGCCACGGTTCTCCCTAAATTTTTATAATTTTTTTCATACTAGTATATTACTCCGTTGTGTTTGTGTTGAGTCCTAAAGCCATCCTTAAGGAACAAGACATATAGTTGGAGGAAGAGTTGAATGATAGCTCAAAACATTTGGAGGAAGAGTTAAATGAAAACTCAGTTAGGGATGCTAACAAAGAATTGAATGCTTCACAATCTAGCTCTAAGGGGTCTTTTGTTGCTGCAACTCAGATCAATATAGAAGACACCAGTTCAAGTGTTGATACAAGACAAACTCATGATAGAGTTCTTCAAGACATGGCTTTCCTTAATGAATCTTAGGCTAATATGGTTGAAACCGAGGAGGAGGCAAACCAAGTTTTAGAAGATTCAGGGCCAAACTTAGCTATTCAAGATGAAGGCTTTCAAGTTAGCATGTCTAAAAATCAAAAGAAAGCTCAGAAAAAATTGACACAATCAAGTAGGGATTCATACACTACCAGATCAAAGGATCCTAACAAGCCTTTTAAATGAAGTGCATCTATTGGAATACAAGGGATTTAGCTAATTCCCCTTCAAGATTAACTCTGAAACAATTTATCATTCACCATAAACTTGATATTGTTTTGTTATCTGAACCTTGGATGGACTTTGCAGATCTACCTAGAAAGATGGTTAGTAAATTTAAACCTTAAACTTTTTGCTATGAATACTAGACATAACCTTTTGCCTAATATTTGGTGTCTATGTAATATAAACTTAAATCCTACTATATTAGCTTTAGATGATCAGCATGTTTCATTTATAGTTGTTGAAAATAATAAACTTGTTGCTATTTCTGCCATTTATGCTTCTACAAACTACTTGAACAGAAGAAATCTTTGGGAATCCTTAAACACTTTACAAGCACAATTTGATTTACCTTGGTGTTTCGTAGGTGATTTCAATGTCATTTTAGGGGCTCACGAACACAGGGGTAGAATATCTCCTGCTAGACTTCCAATGATTGAGTTTCAATCTTGGACTGATTCTTTCAATCCCATACACTTACCTACAAGAGGTGTTGAATTCACATGGGCTAATGGTAGAGGTGGTCATAGATATACTGAGAAAAGATTAGATAGAGTTGTTTGTAATCAATTTTGGTTGGATTTGTGCAATGTTAATTCTGTCTCAACTCTCACTAAACATAGATCAGATCATTTCCCCCTTTTGATGGAGTTCCAGTTAACCAATGTTGCTTTTGCCTCTCATTTCAAATTTATGAGAATGTGGACCCTTCACCCTGATTGCAGACAAGTGCTTTAGATTGTTGGAACACTGTAGTGCTAGGTTGCCCCATGTATATCCTGAGTAAGAAGTTGAAGATACTCAAAGATAAGTTATAAGTGCCAAAAAGTAGTTAAATTTCATAGTTAATCAAGGCACTTATTAAATTATTTTTGCAAGTAATTCATATTAAATCTCCCATTTCAATGTAAATAGTTGTTTGAGTACTAGAATGATCAATTTGTGTTTATTTTACCTAATCCCAATTTATTTGATAGGATATTAAGTTTTAAGAAGATTTGTAACCAAGAAGCAAAAGCAGAAATTTTGGAGGTCTAGCTAAGCCAGACAGCAGCAAGAGCAAGTCAGAGAGCTCAGGTTTCTCTAGCTGCGTTCTGGCTGAGCGAGCTAGCAGCGAGAGCAAGTCAGAAAGCTCAGGATTTTCTAGCTGCGTTCTGGCTAAGCGAGGTTGCAGCGAGACAGTCCCAGGAAGCTCTCGCCACGTTCTGGCTGAGCGAGAATGCAGCGAGAGGGGCGGTTTAAGTTCAAATGCTACGTGTCAGCAAACCCATGGATGAAGAAAGGTCTTCTAGCTCAGCGAGAGGTGTCTAGCTCAGCGAGAGGCTGTTTTTAGAACTGATATAAATAGACATCGGCTGATTTTTAGAAATCTTATCACTTTTGAAATCCAGAACATAGAGAAAACCATAGATCTTGTACTTAAGGCATTTGGAAGGTGGATTTACTCATTGTTGTTGAGGAATCAACTCATGATGTTCATCTATCTCTTCTTCTCATATCTTTGTGATGTTACTTTGATCATGGGTAACTAAACTCTTATTTTGTTGGGGTTAGATGTAACATTTACTCTACTAGTATGTATTTCCTTTGATCATGGTGTTTTATATATTCAAATTATCAATCAATATTGGTGTTATCTTTGTTATTATTGTTTATCTTTAGATTTGAAATAATATAGGGATATATGTTTTGAATCTTGATCTAGGATAACACCTATTAAAAGCTAAGCTCTAGGAATAGACTTAGATTTAATATTCACTTGAAAGTATTGGAACTTAATGCTATTATATCGATTAATCACTCGAGGGATCGGGGTTTAATAGTTATAATAGATTTCTCGACATTATCTGGGAACGGAAATGTTTGACGAGTAAATACGTGATAATATTGATGAGTAACTTGAATATGTATAACTGATTTAGGAAATGCGTATGAATGAGTGAATTGATTCTAACCCCAGCAATTTATTCTCTTTGTTAAGGAAATCATCTTTTTACCGTTTTACTAATTTGCAAACACAAGTTTTATTCACAAAATACTATTCAAAAACCCTCACTTAAAATCATGTTTATTGTTGAACGGCGTTTAATATCACAATAGTCCCTGTGGAACGATATATGCAAAATTACTTGCTTTTGTACTTCAACAAAATGGCGCCGCTGCCGGGGACTGGCGTTTGATATTAAAAGCATTGCGACAATTTTCATTGTTTTAAGCAATTTTGCACTTTTTAATTTTTGTTTTTAATTACTTATTATCCATCGTGCACGCTAACTTGTGTGGTTAGGTTGTTGAATTGTGTATGCGAAGACAGGTTTCGGCCGACAACTTACTTTTCGATCCTGAGATTGAAAGAACGGCCAGAAGAAACAACAGCAAAACAAGAAAAAAGAAACAACTAGCCAAACAAAAAGAGCAGTCCGAGGGATCTTCTGTTTCTATTTCTTCTACATCTCCAATAGTCGAGGAAATCATGGCAGATATCCCACAACCACAACCTGGGGATGGTGGTGGAGTTAGGCCATGCCACAACAGTCCAAGAAGACTTGCTCATCTTGCAAGACCGCCAAGGGGAGCAAGACCAACCGAGATGAAAACCGGACTCCTGCAACTTTTATATGCTAACCCTTTTACAGGTTTACCGCATGAGGATCCGTACAATCATCTGGTAAAGTTCTATGAGATTGCTGGCTCACTTGATGCTACCGAAGCGGAAGAAGAATCATTGTTCATGCGAATGTTCCCACATTCATTGCTTGGTGCAGCCAAGGATTGGTATCTAGATCAACCAGCTCAAACCATGACAAATTGGAACACCTTGGAGGAGAAATTTCTTGATCGATTCTTTCCGCATCACAAATTCATGGAAGCGAAAACATCAATCACTGTGTTTGCCCAAGGTTCAAATGAAACTCTTTGTGAAGCTTGGGATAGATACAAGTCAATGTTGAGGAAGTGCCCTAATCACGGATTCGATGATCTCACTCAGATCCACATCTTTCGCAACGGACTTCTCCAACAATCAAAGCTTCTATTGGATGCAACGGCTGGTGGTTCATTATTATCTTTGAGTGCTGCTGATGCTACTGCAATAATTGAGAAGATGGCACTCAGTGATAGACAAAGTGAGCGCAACAGAATTACAGCACAAAAGAAGTCAGGTATTCTTGAACTTGATGCGTCGGATGCTGTGTTGGCTCAGAACAAGCTTCTTACAAATACTGTTGAGGAACTTTCAAAGCAAATGTCCAAACTGATTAGTATACAGGAAGGACAAAGTAAAGCCAAGCAGGTTGCATACTGTCAGTTGTGTACTGGAGATCATCCAACAGGTCATTGTCCTCCGAATGATGAAGAGGTGAATTACATGGGTAGCCAACCAAGACAGGGTCAGTATCAAAATAATACTGGCTATCAAAGAGGAAATAATTCAAATTATGGTCAGGGTTGGAGACAAGAAGCTGGTTCATCAAACAGGCAAAGACAATATGAAAACTATAACCAGCCACCTCCTCAACAAAATCAAAACTCAAGTGTGGATGAAACATTGAATAAATTCATGGAGATGCAGCAACAACAGAATCAACTGCTTCAGCAAAATCTACAACAGTACCAACAGCAGAACCAACAGTATCAAAGAAGTAATGATGCTGTATTGAAGAATTTAGAAACTCGGCTGCATCAAAACTAACAACAACAGAAAAACACTGATGCTATGATGAGGAGCTTTGAAACTCAGCTTGGCCAAATAGCAAAACAAGTGGCCAACAACAACAATCAAGGAGGATCATTCACTGCCAACACTGAACCAAACCCAAAGGAGCACTGTAAGTCTATTACAACCAGGAGCGGAAAAGAAATTGGAAAAGGCATTGGTGATAATCTTGAAACAGAGAGGATTGTTGTGGAGTTAAGAGAAAAACAAGAGGGAGAGAAAAAAGAAAGTGAGAAAGAGACAGAGGAAAAAAATAAAGAGGGGAATTTAGTTGAAAATCAAAAAAATGGAAAAAATAGAAGAGATGGAAAAGAAGAGCTTGAGGGAGAAGTGAGTGATGAGAGGAAGATTAAAACTCAGAAGGAATTAGATGAGAAAGGCATTCAAAAGAGTCCTCCGGTTCAACACTTGCCCTATCCGCATGCTCAATCTAAGAAAGACAAGGAAAGGCAATATGCAAGATTTTTGGACATCTTTAAGCGATTACAGATCAACATTCCATTTTCCGAAGCCTTGGAGCAAATGCCTACCTATGCAAAATTCATGAAAGAGATTTTAACAAAGAAAAGGAGAATCACTGATGAGGAAACCATTCACTTGGATGCGAGCTGCAGTGCTATTATTCAAAGAACCCTACCTACAAAGGAGAAAGATCCGGGGAGAGTTACATTACCTGTCACTATTGGAAATGTAAATGTTGGAAAAGCTCTCATTGATCTAGGGTCAAGCATCAATCTCATTCCATTGTCCGTAATTGAAAGAATTGGCGGTTTAGATATAACGCGCACAAGAATGACTTTGCAGCTTGCAGATAAATCCATCAAACGTCCATCAGGAATTGCGGAAGATGTACTTGTGAAAGTTGACAAGTTTATGTTTCCTATAGATTTTGTGGTGATGGACATTGAGGAGGATGATGATGTTCCTTTGATACTAGCCAGACCTTTCATGAAGACTGCGCGCATGATGATTGATATCGATGATGGGGTGATGAAGGTTAGAGTCCAAGATGAAGAAGTTAGTTTTAATTTGTGGGAGGCCATGAAATATTCAAAAGATAAAGGAGTGTGTTTCAAAATGGATGCCACAGATGAAGCTATCTCGGATGTTCAAAAACAGTTATGCAAGCCATCACCTCTTGAACAAGCTTTGACAAATGCTCTTAACGAACTTGATTCCGATAAAGAGAAAGAAATTGAAGAGTGTTTGAAAGAACTAGATGATTTCAAAGAAGTGTCTCCTCTCAAAGTAAAGATTGAAGAGTTGAAAGATGAGTCGAAGCCGGTTGAAGTGAAGCTCGAATTGAAAACATTGCCCTCCCATTTGAAATATGTCTTTCTTGAAGAAGGTTGCGGTAAACCGGTCATAATCAGTAGTTCTTTATCAAATCATGAAGAGAATAGTTTGATTCAAGTCCTTAAAGAAAACAAAGAAGCAATTGGATGGGTGTTATCTGATTTGAAAGGTATTAGCCCATCATATTGCATGCACCACATCATGATGGAAGATGATTACAAGCCTGTAGCACAGCCTCAGCGTCGTCTGAATCCAACAATGAAAGAAGTGGTAAGAAAAGAGGTGGTGAAGTTACTTGAAGCTGGTATTATCTATCCGATTTCAGACAGTGCCTGGGTGAGTCCAGTCCAGGTGGTTCCCAAGAAAGGAGGTATGACGGTAATCACTAATGACAAAAATGAGTTGATTCCGTCAAGAACAGTTACGGGGTGGAGAATGTGTATTGACTATAGAAGATTGAATAAAGCTACAAGAAAAGACCATTTTCCATTGCCATTCATGGACCAGATGCTTGAGAGATTGTCAGGTCAAGAGTTCTATTGTTTTCTGGATGGTTATTCGAGGTATAATCAGATTTCAGTCAATCCTGAAGACCATGAAAAAACAGCATTTACATGCCCTTTTGGTGTTTTCGCCTATCGAAGGATGCCGTTCGGTTTATGTAATGCTCCAGCAACATTTCAACGATGTATGCAAGCAATATTTTCTGACTTGATTGAGAAATGCATTGAAGTGTTCATGGATGATTTCTCGGTGTTTAGCCCATCATTTGATCATTGTCTGAGAAATTTAGACACCGTACTGAAGCGGTGTGTTGAAACAAATCTGGTTCTTAATTGGGAGAAGTGTCACTTCATGGTGACCGAGGGTATTGTCCTTGGCCACAAGATTTCTTCCAAAGGCATTGAAGTTGATAAAGCAAAGGTTGAAGTCATTGAAAAGCTTCCGCCTCCAGTTAATGTCAAAGGAATCAGAAGTTTTCTTGGTCATGCCGGATTCTACAGGCGTTTCATTAAAGATTTTTCCAGAATTGCCAAACTGTTAAGCAATCTGCTTAACAAAGATAAGTCTTTTAACTTTGATCATGAATGTTTACTTGCTTTTAATGAATTAAAGAAACAATTGACAACTGCACCCATAATCATCGCACCTGATTGGAAACTTGATTTTGAACTAATGTGTGATGCGAGTGATTATGCGGTTGGTGCAGTTCTTGGTCAAAGAAAGAACAAAATTTTTCATGCTATACACTATGCGAGCAAAGTGTTGAATGATGCTCAAATTAATTATGCAACAACAGAAAAGGAGTTGCTTGCAATAGTGTATGCACTTGAAAAATTTCGTTCTTATTTAATTGGTACAAAGAACACACACAAATCTCCATACCCATCTCAAAAATTTGTTTCAATCTTTCATTCAAGGAATACCCAAGCATCATTCTCATCTTTTCTTACTATTTTCGTGCATCAAGAAATTAAAGGTATGTCTTTTTGGTTTTAATTTTATGAAAGATTTGAACTTTAGCAATGGAATGTAGATTTGCATAGAAATAGGATTTGTTGCTTCAATTTGTCAATGTGTTTTGTAGAATCATAGCACACAAATCTTTCTTTTCTAGTTCTAACTTTGAATCACAACAAAACCACACTTGGGTTTGTTCTCTTTGTGAAAAAGTGATTTGAAAAATTTTGTTTGCAAATAAAAAAAAAATAAAAATTTTGAAAAAGGTCACAAGAGTAGAATTAACACGTGTGACACTTGTGTGCTTTTCTTTGCTAACTTGACCATAATGTTTGCAATGTCACAAGGGTGTAATTTCTTAGAGTTAAAATTCAGTGGTAATCAATTGTTAGAATACTTATTGTCAATTCAGAAAAGAACAAATCCAAAGTTGCTTCTTTTTGAGTTATATTGTAATTCCAAGTCAAAATTTTATTTGTTGTAAAGCATATGAATGATGTGAGTTATTATAAAACTCTCTGTGAACATATCTCTGTTTTCTGGGCTGTTCCTGTCCATTGTTGCATCTACGGTGAGCGAGAGCAATTCTTTTTGCCCTGAAATTCTGTTTTGAGCATACAATGTGTTTTCCCTGGGTGACCTACGTACTCAGATTTGTTCTTCTCCTAACAAGGGAAATTTGTAAAAAGTGGTTAAGCACAAGTTTTTTTTTTTTTTTTTTGTGAAGAACAAGTCTCTAAGCACTTTTAAAATGGTTCATAATCCAAAACTAATTCTTGACCAGATTTGAGCTGCTTTGCATTGTTGTTGATTACAGATAATGGCTCCAAAGAAATCATCCGGTCCAGGCACAAAGAAGCGCAAAACAAGTGGTTCAGCCCGTGGCTCAACATCCTATGATGCATTGAGGTTTCTAGGCCCGGATCAGCAAGCTAGGTTCGCGGAGCTTCAAGGCAGAACAGTTTGGCCTGAGAGGCGGTTTTTCCTTAATCCACAAGGTGCGAATAGGGCTGTTCAAGATATACTTGTGAGCAGGAAGTGGAACAAGTTGTTGGAACCTCCTTTGAAACTCAATTATGAGGTAGTCCGTGAATTTTATGCTAATGCCATACCCATAGGACAAGAACCATACAATTTCACCACAGTTGTAAGAGGAAAGCAAATCCATTTTGACAGGGATACTTTGAACCGATTCTTGGGAGAACCAAGTAACCTTGATTCAGACCAATTGTGTGAGTACTCTGAAATGTTGGTTAGACAGAATTGGCCGGTGGAAGATATGGTTAGAGATATTTTTATTGAAGGGGAATCATTTCAACTCAATAATCAAAGGGAAGAGAGACGGGCAATTAAGGAAACTTTGACAATCCCTGCTCAGATTATACACCTTCTGATTTGTTATAACTTAAAGCCTCATAGTCATGTCCACACCGCACCCATGGACCGCGCTACTCTTATTTGGTACATTTTGACTGGGCGAGAGGTTGACATTGCCCGGGTTATTGCAAATGAAATGAGAAGTGTTGCTGAAAGTGGTATAAAAAAATGACGCCAAACCCGTTCTCCCATACCCTGGCTTGATCATAGGACTATGTGAGGCAGAACATGTTCACATACCTGCTATTGTATCTCATACTACGGACAAACTGATTAATGATAAATACATCAAGAGATACTGCAAGTTGAAAGAAGTCCAGCAACAGCCACAACAGCAACCACAAGCCCCTCAGCTACCGGCAGCTCCATTACATCCTGTAGAACCTCAGCAAGCTTATCCTAACATTGATCCAAGGCTCCAGAACTGGTTTTATCACACCTGGGATCAGAATACATCCAATCACAGAGCTTTGACTGTTTTGCAGGAATCAATGTATAAGATGCAACTAGATCAGGGTGTTCCCGTGAACCATGATTATCAGGTGATGGATCCTCAACACTTTCAGACACATATTGCTTGGCCTGGGGACAGGCCACAGTTCACAGGAGGGGCAGAGACAAGCAATGTTGGTGGAGACAATGATGATTCTATTGATGAAGCTGCTGCAGATGCTATGGATGATGGAGATGATGCCACTCAGACTATGGAGGGTGATAATGATCTTGTAGATTTTGATGGGTGATGAGACTTGAGATGACTGAAAAGCTCACCACCACTGAGTGAAATTTTTAAAAAGCTTTCAGTCATTTATTTTCTTTATGTTTTAGTGGTTTATTTCCGTGTATTTTAATTTCAGTTTGAACTTGTGGTATTGTTTTTTTTTGTGTGAACATCCGTGTTTGATGTTTTGAACCTTAATGGGGGTTGTTTAATAACATTAGTTTAATGTAGTTTACTTTATGTTTTCACGTTTTTATCTTAGTTAAAATATTGTGAATATCTTTTTGATGACAAGCACATGCTTTCAAGATCTCAAAGACAGGTTTGTGATAAATCAAATGTCTGAGCATGATGTTTTGTAAAGATGTGTCAATTTGTGATTAAATTTTGAAATGTTCTTAGGAATTTAACATGTGCTTGAAATGTGATGCTTGTCCTAAGATGATTCTCATTGTTTTTATGAAACATGATATAACTTGTACTATCCAACCTAGCCGGGTGAGTTGTCTGAGCTTTCCATTGTTTACAAAAATATTTGAGAGCCGACAATTGTGTATATTCAGTTGATTTTAGCTTAATCCTGCTATTTTTTGATGTGTTTGATGTCATGGAAATGATCAAGGCCGTGTTTCTTTTTGAGCGACAACTACTTTGGCCAAAATAACCTACCCTGTGAGTAAGTCTGATCTTTTGTGTCCCCTTTTGAGCCTAAATTTTGAAATTTGTTTGTTTTTTTTTGAAACCCTGAAACCAAAAAGAAATGAAAAACAACGACTCTACCCTTGTCTTAGGATTGGAGAGCAATTGTATTTCAAATAGGGTTATGTAAATATTCAAGTTGGGGAGAAGAGGGTTGAAAAAGAATCGATAAAGAAAAGTAGTTGTTGAATAGGGTGATTGAATGTAAAAAGAAAAGAAAAAGTTGAAAGCACTCGACACAAATGAAAAGCAAAAAGAAATAGAAAAACAGAAAAATAATTGTGAAAAGAAAAGTGTCGAATCAAAGAAAATCACCAAAGAATTGAAAAATGGGGAAGTGAATAAGAGTGAATTGTTGATGTAAATAGACAAGAATATTGCTCTCTTATCCTTAAGGCTGTTCGAATTCAAAGAAAAACAATGATTTTTTGTAGCCCAGCCCCGTTACAAGCTTAATAAAGTCCTTAGTGATCCATGACTAATAACATGTTGCATGATATTGCCTGGATGATTGTTTGAATCGATGTGTTGTATGCACATTGCCTGGATTGAGTTAAACACTTGCCCTTGAGTGATACACTTGTAAGAAAATTGTGATGGTACTTGCTTTTTGATTTTTTTGATAAGGAGAATGAGAATCTTGCTTAGGCATAGCAGTCCTTTCTTGATCATGCTCTATTTCTTTGAATATTTTGAAAATTGATCCTTAGTTGCTAATGCTTTACTCATGCTAAGAGGAAAGAAAATGTTTTTAAACTTTGATTGATTACAAACCTAATCTTTAGATTGTAAATTTTAGCTTGTCTATATTTTGACTTTACTTTTGTTTGAGGACAAACAAAGTCCTAAGTTGGGGAGAGTTGATAAGTGCCAAAAAGTAGTTAAATTTCATAGTTAATCAAGGCACTTATTAAATTATTTTTGCAAGTAATTCATATTAAATCTCCCATTTCAATGTAAATAGTTGTTTGAGTACTAGAATGATCAATTTGTGTTTATTTTACCTAATCCCAATTTATTTGATAGGATATTAAGTTTTAAGAAGATTTGTAACCAAGAAGCAAAAGCTGAAATTTTGGAGGTCTAGCTAAGCCAAACAGCAGCAAGAGCAAGTCAGAGAGCTCAGGTTTCTCTAGTTGCGTTCTGGCTGAGCGAGCTAGCAGCGAGAGCAAGTCAGAAAGCTCAGGATTTTCTAGCTGCGTTCTGGCTAAGCGAGGTTGCAGCGAGACAGTCCCAGGAAGCTCTCGCCACGTTCTGGCTGAGCGAGAATGCAGCGAGAGGGGCGGTTTAAGTTCAAATGCTACGTGTCAGCAAACCCATGGATGAAGAAAGGTCTTCTAGCTCAGCGAGAGGTGTCTAGCTCAGCGAGAGGCTGTTTTTAGAACTGATATAAATAGACATCAAGGGCTGATTTTTAGAAATCTTATCACTTTTGAAATCCAGAACATAGAGAAAACCATAGATCTTGTACTTAAGGCATTTGGAAGGTGGATTTACTCATTGTTGTTGAGGAATCAACTCATGATGTTCATCTATCTCTTCTTCTCATATCTTTGTGATGTTACTTTGATCATGGGTAACTAAACTCTTATTTTGTTGGGGTTAGATGTAACATTTACTCTACTAGTATGTATTTCCTTTGATCATGGTGTTTTATATATTCAAATTATCAATCAATATTGGTGTTATCTTTGTTATTATTGTTTATCTTTAGATTTGAAATAATATAGGGATATATGTTTTGAATCTTGATCTAGGATAACACCTATTAAAAGCTAAGCTCTAGGAATAGACTTAGATTTAATATTCACTTGAAAGTATTGGAACTTAATGCTATTATATCGATTAATCACTCGAGGGATCGGGGTTTAATAGTTATAATAGATTTCTCGACATTATCTGGGAACGGAAATGTTTGACGAGTAAATACGTGATAATATTGATGAGTAACTTGAATATGTATAACTGATTTAGGAAATGCGTATGAATGAGTGAATTGATTCTAACCCCAGCAATTTATTCTCTTTGTTAAGGAAATCATCTTTTTACCGTTTTACTAATTTGCAAACACAAGTTTTATTCACAAAATACTATTCAAAAACCCTCACTTAAAATCATGTTTATTGTTGAACGGCGTTTAATATCACAATAGTCCCTGTGGAACGATATATGCAAAATTACTTGCTTTTGTACTTCAACAATAAGTTGAAGACTTGGAATAAAAACTGTTTTGGAAATGTTAATGAGCTTGTTATTTCTGCGGGGAAGAATTTACAACAAGTTCAAGACCAAATTCAACTAGATGGAAACACAGATAGTCTACTTGAACAAGAGAAATTAGCTAGCACTGCTTTTGAAGATGCTTTGAACAAACAAGAAGCATTCTGGCAGGAAAAATCAAATTTAAATTGCCATTTGAAAGGTGACAGAAATACTCAATACTTTCACAGACTTGCCAAAATAAAGACTTCCACCAAATTCATTTTGTAACATCCCGATTTTCGTATCTCGGTATATTTTACTTTACCTAAAATCTCGATTTTTTATTTCTTTATAACTTGGTCGTTTTTGCCGTGTTTAATATATTTTTGGTTTTTAAAGTTTTCATTTAAATTTTTAAAGGGCTTGAAAAAGGATATTTATTTATATGAAAATAATATTTATTTTATGATATTATGAAGAAATATTTTATCATGAAATAAAAAGAAATATTTACCCAAGCTATTTATACTATTTTATGGGATTACTATCTATATCTATATTGAGCTTTGTGTTTAAAATAAATGGCATGGATATTTATTTAGTTTAAACTACTAATATTTATTATTAATTATATTTTCATTTGTTTTATTTTAATATAAAAATTTGATAATTATTATATGTATATATATACACGTACGTTTGTTTTGTGTGTGTATATATAAGCTAAGTTTATAGTATATACATAGATATATTGCCTATGTTATGTTAGTTCATGTTGTATATATATATATTGTCATTATTTGTACTGTGTGTTAATATGCATGAGATCTTTTACTATTATTCAAACATTAAATTCTTCATGGTGAAGTAATTCATCCAAACCAATACACCTCATGCTTGCATATATTCTGTGTTGGAAGAATTAAAATGAACCATGCCACTAACTTGCTAATTGTTTATACACGTAAAAGACATGAATGATTCATCACCTTTTAGCTCAAGAAATTTTTACTATAAATAGCCGTGATTTCATTTCCATTGATTCATTCATACTTCATAAGCTTCTAAACAATGAGAGCAAGAACTCTCTTTTTATGAGTGAGTTTTGGTGATGTTGCTTCGGTTCAGTTTCTTTCGAGTAAATTTATGTGTATCTTTGTGCTGCTGATACATTTAGAGCATTGAATTTTCTTCCGAAGATTTGCAAAGGTATTTTCCACTTAATTTAAATATTTTTCTTAATGTTATTAGAATGTCGGGATTATGCCCAAATTAACTCAGTTTGTTTCAATTATATTTTATATAATATAGTAAGTAGAGTTTATAAAGGTTTATAATAAAGATTTTTACGCCGTTACTAGGCTTCTACTATGATTTTATTTAAAAGATATTATAAGCTTTTATTCTATATTTTATTTTACATATTTTAACTACGAGCAAATTATCGGTAATTACATTGCGAGCAGGATTACCGCCGGAGGTGCCGTTCTTCAAGACCGTTATCAACAACTAAGGTCGGGCAAGATTTTGTACACGTTGGGACGGTTAGCGTAAAATAGCTTAATATATATGTGTAGTGGTGTCGACAGCCACTACAACCGATAAATAACTAAGGAGAGCTTATTCTCTTTTAGTGATTTTCACGAATTGCTAAACGAGGTTACGCCGGCCTTAATTATTTATCATAGGAATGATCTATGATAATGTGTTTGTATTGTGCTTTCATTACTTGATTAATTGTCTAAGTGTTTATTTGTGAATATGTGATTGATTGTGATTGTTAGACTAAGAAAATGAGCTATACTCTTTAGGGTGAGAAACATCGGTAGATATGTAAGACCCTAATAACATAAGGGCAGTTTGTTACTTTGAGTAGTTGTATTCGGTTGGATTCTGGCTAAGGAAAGACTCGGTAGACTATGTCTCTTACGGTTACCTCTCTTTCCTGGGAAGTCAACCATACACTATTCATTGTACGGATTGAACTTATTGTGAAGAAGTGAGGTTTGTGTGAGGAAAGAACGATAAACATACTTTGAGGTTATTGATGGAAACTGGCACTCAACCTAGGTGACTAGAGTATATTATAACTAGATTGATTGATGTGATAAATTCTTGAGGGTTGAATTAGTGCTTAGGGTTTGAGTTGTCATAAGTTGATTGAGAGTGCATATAGAATTGCATTTAGGAATGTGTAAGTCCACTGGCGTACGGTATGGGGCGTATGAGGTTGATTAGCTGCCTGAATCCTGACGAGGATTATTTCTGCGCGCTTGGCAAGGTAGTGAGATCTTGGCCTGTTTTGTTAGGGGCGATCGACTTATAACACTTGGACTCCACGTGAAGTCAAGTGGCGTAGCTCTTGGTAAATGGGAGGACGTTGGTGGCAAGTGGTCTTGTGATATCTGATCTCGGTAATTGGGAGGATATCCTTGACAGCGTCTAGTGGCCTGAGTCAGCATATAGTTCATGGATGCATTAGGATAGATAGAATCTATTCCTAGAGAATCTGAAGAAAAACACTAGAGGATAAGACATTTGATTGATTACTTGTGTTTGTGTTTGGCATATATACTCCTATTTTACACCCCATCCCCACTTTCTAAACTTGTACGTAGTCTTAGCCCCGTGTTTTCTTTGTCTTGTATTTTTATCTATGTTTTTAGATCCCGATGAAGAGGAGTTCGAAGCTAAAGATGGTACAATATTTTCTACTATTTATACGGAAGGCGATGTAGATGCCCGTATCGCCGAATGATAATAAAGGTCTTGTTAGGATAGCCAGTGTGTCTTTTGTAGTCTTATCTTTTGAGTCTTTTGAAATATGATGTACTTTCCATATATGATTTCACGTGTACAAGGCGGTATAAGATAGATCTGCAAACACCTTTGTCTTTATGAGATAAATAAAATAAGTTTTGACTTATATCTATTATTGCTTATCTACTAAATTATAAATTTCTCTATACTTCCGCGAATAACGATTATAAATATAAACGAGTTAGAATAGTTACTTTGGTTTCACCGAGACGGGCGTCTCATTGTGGTATCAGAGCAGGTCGGTTCAGATCGATCAGTGAGTGTCTAGGGTTATACTGGCTGTGTCAGTTGGATTCCACCTTGGATGAAAACTATGTCTAGAATGGGTAGAGTGTCTGATTTTTACGAACCTATGTATAGGTTATTTTCCCATGACTATCTCATAAGGTCACAGTTTTATGAATTTTGTGATGTATGAATATGGAACCATATTTTCCTTATGGTTCGATCTAGAATAATATCGTTAGGAGAAGGATGACGCACTCTGACGATGGAAAGTTAGGTATGTGGTAATATTGACATATGACTAAAGTTGACTTCATCGATTTTACCTTAGACGTACTAGTATACTCAACTCATATGAGGAAGAATGGTGCAATTTAGAAGGATTAGATCAGCAAGGAAGTAGAGAAGAGAAGAGGCAGTTCCAAATAAGTTAGGTTTAAATTGCGAAAGACTGGTTCAGTATCCTACGCGGATCAAAAGAGATATTGTATTCTTTCAATGTGACTTGGAAAGTCATATTGTTGATGATTTCTCTCAGAGGCAGAGTCATACATATAAGAGATAGTACAAGTTGATTATGGAATTGGATCAAGTACCTATGATGGTTGGATTAAAGGATGGAGGTTGCGATAGAATTGTAAGGAAGTGTATAATAAGTATCATAAGGATATCGTGTTTATTGTGGATTTCACTCACACATGAAGTGTCCACTAAGAACGTAGGAGCATGCTTTCAATATGGTGAAGCGGGACTTATTGTGAGAAACCATTTTAGGAAGAAAGGAACCCAAGAACGGATACTAGTGATTGGTGTTGAGTTGAACGAAGAGTTAAGGTAAGATTTAGTTGGAGCATTGGATTTGATGCTGTAATGGAAGGAGTGCTCAGTGGGTACCGTTGAGGTGCTACAATTGTGATGGTCCCCATAAATTAAGGGAATTACCCAAGGAAATAATAGGAACTCGTTTTAGGTGTTGTAGTTAGAAGATGTGATTGGAAATTGCTCCTTTGGACAAGGATATGAAGTAAGACTAATAGAAATCGATTATGGAGTATAGGTAGTCAAGGCTAGGTATTCTGGTGAAGTGGTAGAAATGAGGTCACAAGGTTCAGGAGAGGTAATTTGAAAATAAGTGGAATAAAGAAGTTATTGGACTAAAAGTGTTATACCTTATAACTCGATGTTGTTTATTTAAAAGGAATGAACGATTGTAGGTGTGCATAGGTAGAAGCAACCATTTAAAGTGGTTATTAAGATGGACTACTCATAGCCTAGGATTGATGATTGAGTGGATCCGACAAAGGGAGCATGGATATTTTAGAGTTTGATTGAAATAGGATTGGCGCTAGATTATCTTTCACATTTAGATTTGAGGAAGTTAGGTTTGATGATAAGGCAAGTGTTTAAGATCTTGATTGAAAGCATTGGAGTATAAGAAGTCGTTGCATTACCAGGTAAGGTTAGATTTTCTTTTAAGAGAAGTATAGTTTGTGTGGATATTATGGAAGTAGAGAAATATACCCATCAAATGTTGGTGAATTGTTGATATGGAAATGTTCTTGGATAGTTGGGGAATAATGTTGTTCTCTTGGACTAGAGAATGACTTATTGAAGGGTCACTGTAGAATTCATCTTTTGAGATGCATTTGTTTAGAAAGAGTGACACTATTTGATTGGTTAGAAGAGTGTTCAATAAGTTTAGGAATTGAAGATTAGCTTCATAGAAGTTTTCATAGTTTTCTAGATCCTTCAGAATGATTTGATAGGTTTGGTAATGCAATCTACTATGGATTTGATGGTATTAAGATAAAATAAGTTTAAGTGGTGATATATGATTTAGGGAAATTTTTTGGAGAAGGACTAGCTTACTCATATATTGGAAAACAAGGAGGATCAGTGATCGGAGTTAAGATTATAGATTTACAGTTGAGTACATGTTTGGATTTAAGAAGCAATTAGTAAGCGGAGAAATTTATGGAGTGATTCTATAGTAGAATGCCCAGAGTAAATTAAGTTTTCGGCAGGAGTTTAGATAATATAAGAAGTCTTAAAGAAGAAACTATGGATATTTAGTAGTAAGGACCCTTTGGAGTCTAGACTGTTTACGCTGAAATCATCGCGTGTTGAGCCTGGCCAACTCAGTATTGTGTATGGTAGACAGGGTATTACGGTTAAGAACCGAAGTGGACCACGGAGGTTGAGTAGTAAGAAGCGCGAACTTGAAAAGAAGTACGAAGACAAAGATCTTTGAAATCTAATGTTGCAGCTGCAGTATTCAATGCCACAGGAGTAAGTAGGGTGACACCAACAAGTGGTGTGAAGGATTCAGGAATAATACGTGGCTTAGTACCAGTAGTAAGAAGTATGTCGAGAGACGAATCAGTATAGAATAAGGGTATAAGAGTTTGTTCAAAGTATGATGAAATAAAAGATTTCAATCGTAATGCTTGTTGACAATGTGATAGTAGCTTATAGAGAAGAGTTAAGGAATTAGAAAATAATGTGATAACTAAATGTGGTTTGGCGTTAGTAGTTAAGACAGGGGTTGAGCCAAGGATATAAGATGAAAGGATCATCGGTCAATTGATCTATTGTAGAGTCTTGACTTTCTAGAGAGAAAAGAAAAGTGGTTGGAAGTCTTAAGAAGGTAAACCAGAATTGGTTCGGTTGGAGGTATTTTGTAAAGCATGGGATTTTCAGTACATAAGATCATGAGTGATAAATTTTGAGAATGATTTAACATGTAAGTTGGGAATTCGAGAATTATCTCAGCCTAGTGGTTAAACTATCGGTTTTATAGTTCGATTGGTTAAAGCCTTACGAGAGTTGTTATACACAGGTAACAAAGCCGCTATTTTATTTAAGGATATGTTATCTGTGATTACCATTTTATTCGAAGTTGAAGTAGAATCTTTGGAGATTATAGCTATATTGGAATTATTTAGATATGAGAATTTGGGAACTGGGGAGAATACATAGAGAAAACTTTAAGGACGTTAAGTATGGTAACAAGTGAAGGAGTGTCTTAAAATCTTAGAGCTATTGTTCTAAACCATAATTGATCAGATTGAGAAATTGCAGAGCGGTGTTATTAAGAGATGATTTCGATTAAGGTATAACTTACTCGGATTAAAATTGCAAGAACAGTTTGTTCCCATAGTGCAGGGAGTTTGAATAATGTTATTCGTAATGCTTCAAACGAGGAAGATTACAAGTTGCGTATTAATTTACGGGTACGTTAAATTTCGAGGACGAAATTTCTTTTAAGGGGGTAGTAATGTAACATCCCGATTTTCGTATCTCGGTATATTTTACTTTACCTAAAATCTCGATTTTTTATTTCTTTATAACTTGGTCGTTTTTGCCGTGTTTAATATATTTTTGGTTTTTAAAGTTTTCATTAAAATTTTTAAAGGGCTTGAAAAAGGATATTTATTTATATGAAAATAATATTTATTTTATGATATTATGAAGAAATATTTTATCATGAAATAAAAAGAAATATTTACCCAATCTATTTATACTATTTTATGGGATTACTATCTATATCTATATTGAGCTTTGTGTTTAAAATAAATGGCATGGATATTTATTTAGTTTAAACTACTAATATTTATTATTAATTATATTTTCATTTATTTTATTTTAATATAAAAATTTGATAATTATTATATGTATATATATACACATACGTTTGTTTTGTGTGTGTATATATAAGCTAAGTTTATAGTATATACATAGATATATTGCCTATGTTATGTTAGTTCATGTTGTATATATATATATATATTGTCATTATTTGTACTATGTGTTAATATGCATGAGATTTTTTACTATTATTCAAACATTAAATTCTTCATGGTGAAGTAATTCATCCAAACCAATACACCTCATGCTTGCATATATTCTGTGTTGGAAGAATTAAAATGAACCATGCCACTAACTTGCTAATTGTTTATACACGTAAAAGACATGAATGATTCATCACCTTTTAGCTCAAGAAATTTTTACTATAAATAGCCGTGATTTCTTTTCCATTGATTCATTCGTACTTCATAAGCTTCTAAACAATATGAGAGCAAGAACTCTCTTTTTATGAGTGAGTTTTGGTGATGTTGCTTCGGTTCAGTTTCTTTCGAGTAAATTTATGTGTATCTTTGTGCTGCTGATATATTTAGAGCATTGAATTTTCTTCCGAAGATTTGCAAAGGTATTTTCCACTTAATTTAAATATTTTTCTTAATGTTATTAGAATGTCGGGATTATGCCCAAATTAACTCAGTTTGTTTCAATTATATTTTATATAATATAGTAAGTAGAGTTTATAAAGGTTTATAATAAAGATTTTTACGCCGTTACTAGGCTTCTACTATGATTTTATTTAAAAGATATTATAAGCTTTTATTCTATATTTTATTTTACATATTTTAACTACGAGCAAATTATCGGTAATTACATTGCGAGCAGGATTACCGCCGGAGGTGCCGTTCTTCAAGACCGTTATCAACAACTAAGGTCGGGCAAGATTTTGTACACGTTGGGACGGTTAGCGTAAAATAGCTTAATATATATGTGTAGTGGTGTCGACAGCCACTACAACCGATAAATAACTAAGGAGAGCTTATTCTCTTTTAGTGATTTTCACGAATTGCTAAACGAGGTTACGCCGGCCTTAATTATTTATCATAGGAATTATCTATGATAATGTGTTTGTATTGTGCTTTCATTACTTGATTAATTGTCTAAGTGTTTATTTGTGAATATGTGATTGATTGTGATTGTTAGACTAAGAAAATGAGCTATACTCTTTAGGGTGAGAAACATCGGTAGATATGTAAGACCCTAATAACATAAGGGCAGTTTGTTACTTTGAGTAGTTGTATTCGGTTGGATTCTGGCTAAGGAAAGACTCGGTAGACTATGTCTCTTACGGTTACCTCTCTTTCCTGGGAAGTCAACCATACACTATTCATTGTACGGATTGAACTTATTGTGAAGAAGTGAGGTTTGTGTGAGGAAAGAACGATAAACATACTTTGAGGTTATTGATGGAAACTGGCACTCAACCTAGGTGACTAGAGTATATTATAACTAGATTGATTGATGTGATAAATTCTTGAGGGTTGAATTAGTGCTTAGGGTTTGAGTTGCCATAAGTTGATTGAGAGTGCATATAGAATTGCATTTAGGAATGTGTAAGTCCACTGCCGTACGGTATGGGGCGTATGAGGTTGATCAGCTGCCTGAATCCTGACGAGGATTATTTCTGCGCGCTTGGCAAGGTAGTGAGATCTTGGCCTGTTTTGTTAGGGGCGATCGACTTATAACACTTGGACTCCACGTGAAGTCAAGTGGCGTAGCTCTTGGTAAATGGGAGGACGTTGGTTGCAAGTGGTCTTGTGATATCTGATCTCGGTAATTGGGAGGATATCCTTGACAGCGTCTAGTGGCCTGAGTCAGCATATAGTTCATGGATGCATTAGGATAGATAGAATCTATTCCTAGAGAATCTGAAGAAAAACACTAGAGGATAAGACGTTTGATTGATTACTTGTGTTTGTGTTTGGCATATATATTCCTATTTTACACCCCATCCCCACTTTCTAAACTTGTACGTAGTCTTAGCCCCGTGTTTTCTTTGTCTTGTATTTTTATCTATGTTTTTAGATCCCGATGAAGAGGAGTTCGAAGCTAAAGATGGTACAATATTTTCTACTATTTATACGGAAGGCGATGTAGATGCCCGTATCGCCGAATGATAATAAAGGTCTTGTTTGGATAGCCAGTGTGTCTTTTGTAGTCTTATCTTTTGAGTCTTTTGAAATATGATGTACTTTCCATATATGATTTCACGTGTACAAGGCGGTATAAGATAGATCCGCAAACACCTTTGTCTTTATGAGATAAATAAAATAAGTTTTGACTTGTATCTATTATTGCTTATCTACTAAATTATAAATTTCTCTATACTTCCGCGAATAACAATTATAAATATAAACGAGTTAGAATAGTTACTTTGGTTTCACCGAGACGGGCGTCTCACATTTCCTCCCTTCAAGATGGTGAACATGTGCACACAGACCAAAACATTATAGCTGAACATGTTGTGAATTATTATAAAACTTTGTTTTGTACTAATTCTGTTTTGCAGGACTCATTGCTTGCAGAAGAAGTTATTCCTAATTTGATTTCTGAAGAAGTCAATACTCTTTTTGTTGGAACAAAATGAGTTTTAATTATAAAACACCCTAAGTTTTGATAATAACAAGGTATTAAATGGACAATTGGTATTACTAATGAATGATCTAGTGTGTAGGAACAAAGTAAAAATGTCATTCTCGTAGATCATCATTTGAGCATCTGAAGGACACAGTCTGAAGTGTTAAGGCTCTGAAAATGCTGGAAGCATCAGAGCCTCTGAAGAAGTTCTCAGAGGCCAAAGAAAGAAACACAGTCTGAAGCTTGTGTACATCTTCAGAAGATCAAAGAAACGATATCATCAGATCCTGAAGAACTCTCTCTGAAGGAAGACAGCTCATAACCAATGCAATAGTACAACGGTCCTGTCCAAGAGTACAACCGTCTTGTCAACAAAAAGGAGAGTGTACAACCAACGGTTCTTTTCTCAACGTCTTTATACCTAGAGTATAAATAGAAGACATCCTGATAGAGAGAAGACTACTGGAAGATCATCTGAACTCAGAAAGATTCAAATCATATTCAAGTTATGAACTGTTGTTATTCTTTCTAGTGTAATATTCTAAGTTATATATCTTTAGATATTACAGACTTTGAGCTTAGTGTTTAGAGAGTCTTGCTTAGAACTTTCAGTCCTACTTAATCTGTGTATTAAGTTAGTTTGTAAAGTCTCTCTGTCTTGTGTGACTTAGAGCAGGAAGTCTTAAGTCTTGTGTGACTTGAGCAAGGAAGTCTTAAGCTTGTGTGCTTAAGCAAGGAAGTCTCTGATCTTGTGTGATTAGAGCAAGGAAGTCTCTTTGTCTTGTGTGACCTAGAGCAAGGAAGTCTTTTGCTTGTGTGCTTGAGCATTAGTTGTGTAATCTTTGTGATTATAGTAAAATCCCTTGGAAGTGCAAGGGGACTGGACTACTCTCGTTTTGTGAGAGGAACCAGTATAAAATTTCTGTGTGTGCTTTCTCTCTCTCTTTCACTGTTTTATTTGTGTTTTGTGTTTAGGCTAGTTTCTTATATCCGCTGCATTTCAATATTCTTTAAAGCAAAAGAATCAATTTTTCAAAACACAATTCAACCCCCCTTCTTGTGTTTTTCACCTTCAATTGGTATCAAGAGCTCCGGTTCTGTTTTTAATCACTTCACAGTGAGACAGTAAAAGATCTTTGAAAAACACTGTATGTCTGGGGAAGCCATATCTACACCTATACCTACGTCTACTGCTTCAGATCTATCTCAATTTCAATACGACTACAACAACATGACTTCTACCTCTTCAGCATCCAATCATGATTCTAGCAATAAAAAGGTTTCAATCTTTAGTGGTGATGCTCTAAGATTTGAATGGTGGAAAGATAGCATTTACCACTATGTCAATGGAATTGACGATGAGCTTTGGGACCTGATAGAAGAAGGAGTACCTATTGATGGAATAGGTTCTGATGGTAAGATTACTATAGCTCAGAAAAGAGCTCTATCTACTGAAAACAAGAAGATTTTTTCTAAACATAACAAGGTCAAACAAATCATGATGTCAGCAATATCTCATGATGAATATACCAAAATCATGGATAGATCTACAGCTATAAAGTTATATATGACTCTCTATGCTCAAACTATGATGGTAATAGGCAAGTTCAGAATGCCAAAGCAAGACTACTGGTTCAGCAGTATGAGCTTTTTACCATGAAACCTGATGAAGACATTGATACCATGTTTTCTAGATTTCAGACTCTGGTGTCTAACCTCAGGATTCTGAAGAAAAGTTATACAACCTCTGATCATGTGTGGAAGATCCTGAATAGCTTGACTGACAAATGGAGACCTAAGGTCACAGCTATTGAGGAAGCTAAGGATCTTGAGAAAATCTCTCTTGAATCACCTATCAGCAATCTCAAGAGCCATGAGATGGTATTGAATGTTGATGCAGTGAAGAAGAAGGAAAGATCAGTAGCTTTAACTTCAACCAAAAAATCTTCAAAAGCTGTCAAAGCTAAAACTCTGGAGGTTGAGGAGGATTCTTCCTCAGATGATCAAGAAGAAGAAGAAGATGAAGAATTTGCCATGTTCACCAGAAACTTTCAAAAATGGGCAAGGATGAGTAAGAGTCGTAAAGGAAATAGTTCAAGGAACACTCCCAGCAGAGAAGAGAAGAATTGCTTCAAGTGTAACAAACCAGGACATTTCATTGCTGAATGTCCTGAAGCTTCATCAAAGGACAAGAACAAGAAGTTCAGTAGCTACAAGAGGAGATTTCAGAAGAGCTTAATGGCAACGTTTGAAGACCTGGAAGCATCCTCAGATAGTGATGATGAAGAAGCAAATATGGCTCTGATGGCTACAGCTGATGAAGACTCTGAAGGATCAGACTCTGATGAATCGGACTCTGATGAATCTGAACAGGTATTTTTAAATTATTCTAAAGAACAACTCTTAACCTACCTTGGTATGTCTTTAAGCAAGTTTGCTGAATCATCCTCTAAACTAAAACTTTTAAAAACACAAGGATGAGTTAGCAAAGAAAGCTGAACATTTGCAAGCTCTATATAAAAAGTCTTTAATCAAAATTGAAGAACTTGAAAATGGGTGCACAAGATGTAACAAACCTACTGATGAGCATGAGGTTGCTCTTCAGGAATTTGTTCATCAGAACGTCAACAAAAGTAAAATGGCGTCTATGATTTATAATGTTTGTAAAAATGTAGGTGAAGGAATTGGTTACTCATATGGTAAATCATATGGGAAACAAAATCCTTACATTAGTTTAAATAATATTCCTGATAATCTTTATTCAACCTTTGTGCCTGAGAAAAACAAAGACAAAGCTATGATTGTTTCAGACTCTGAAGGTATCTCTGGGGTCTGCAAGACAAGCTCTGAAGTTACATCAGAGGCTGTTTCTCAGGACCTCAAAGAGAGAAACTCAGGACCTAAGTACTCAGAACCTGAGACTATCAAGTCTAAGACTCTGAAAACTTTGGGACTCAGAAGCTCATCCAATCAGACTCTAAAACAAACTAAGCTGATGATAAATAATCAACATAAGTCTGGTAAGCAAAACTAATCCTAGATTAGAAAAGCAATCTAAGTCCTATAGTGATTATCAATCAAAGCCTAGATTTCAAAATCAATGGACTAAGAGGGTCAATTTTCAAAGACTAAATTTTCAAGGAAAATTCTTCAATAATCCACAAAGCTGTTCACAGAGGCAAGGAAGAACTAAAGGTTATAGAACTAACCAAACTGGACCCAGAAAACAATGGGTACCAAGATGTAAAATTGTCTCCTATTCAGATTTTCATTGTACGAAAAATCATTTCAAATCAGATGATTGGAAGCAAGTGATCAGCTGTGGAAGAAAAGCTTATGTTCCAAAACATTACTTTACTTCCAGAGCTGCTGAAGTTGACAAAGCAAATGATTATTGGAGAGAACTTCACAATGAATGTAGAGGATGTTATTACAATGATTGACCTTGTTTATTCTACAGCTATCCAGACTGAAAGAAAATAGTAATCAATCATGGTATCTGGATAGTGGATGTTCAAGGCACATGACTGGTAATAAGAAATTGTTCACATCATTGAAACTTGAAGATGGTGGAACAGTTGGCTTTGGAGGAAACCAAAAAGGCAAGATCAAAGGTACAGGTATTGTAGGTAACTCCTCCCTTTCAATTAATAATGTTTGGTTTGTAGATGGACTTAAACACAACCTATTTAGCATCAGTCAATTTTGTGACAATGGGTTTGTGGTTAACTTTGATAAAGGGTTATGTACTGTAATTAGAGAATCTCACAAGTCCATAGTGTTCAAAGGCAAGAGAATAGGCAATGTTTTTAAAGTAAACCTTTCTGATTTGGCAGACCAAGAGGTAAAATGCTTGCTAACTCTGAGTGAAGAGAAGTGGGTATGGCATAAAAGGTTAGGTCATGCTAACTGGAGGTTAATCTCTAAGCTTAGCAAACTTGACCTTGTCAGAGGCCTACCTAAGCTACACTATCACTCAGATGCTCTTTGTGGATCCTGCCAAATAGGAAATAGTGTGAAAACCTCTTTTAAACCAAAACATGTTGTCTCTACCTCTAAGCCCTTAGAGCTGCTTCACATTAATTTGTTTGGTCCTGTAAGTACAGCCTCAATCAATGGGAAGAAATATGGACTAGTCATTGTTGATGATTACAGTAGATGGACTTGGGTTAAGTTCCTCAGAAGATGATGCATATGATGTCTTTAGCAGTTTCTGCACACAGATACAAAAAGAAAAAGGTTTACACATCTTGAAAGTTAGAAGTGATCATGGTGGTGAATTTGAAAATGAAATGTTTGAAAAAATTTGTGAAAAATATGGCATCATACATGAGTTCTCTTCTCGTAGAACTCCAAAGCAAAATGGAGTTGTAGAAAGAAAGAATAGAACTCTGCAAGAAATTGCCAGAACCATGATGCATGAGACTAACATTGCTAAGTATCTGTGGGCAGAGGCTGTAAACACAGCGTGTTATGTTCAAAATAGAATCTATATTAGACAAAAGGATTAGCGGCGCAGCTTGTTGCCCGTCTACCTTTTGTTAATGTCTAATTATTTTATATATATAAAACAAAAATTCTAGAAGTACAAAAAAAAAAAAAAAAAAAAAAAAACCCTATTAGACCTATTTTGAATAAGACAACATATGAACTATTTAAGGGAAAGAAACCCAGTGTATCCTATTTTCATCAATTTGGGTGTACCTGTTACATTTTGAATACAAAGGTTCATCTAAAGAAATTTGATGCTAAAGCTTATAAGGGTATCTTTATTGGATACTCTGAACGCTCAAAAGCATACAGAGTGTATAATTCTGAAACTCATACAGTGGAAGAAAGTATGCACATAAAATTTGATGACAAGCAGCCTGACAAAGTGTCAGAGCTAGTTGAGAACTTTGCAGATATACAACTATCAGATGATGAAGAATCAGAACCTGAAGAGACATCAGGACCAACTCAACCAACCTCTGAAGAAACAAATTCAGCTCATTAAACCTTGGACTCTGAAGATCACCCAGCATCAGAACTTATCAGAAGCAGTCCAAGCAGAATTGAACAATCAAAACAATCTTTCAAATACAAATCCTCTCATCCAGAAGAGCTAATCTTGGGAAACAAGGACAGTCCAAGAAAAACCAGATCAAGCTTCAGAAATGAAGACTCATTAATTGGATTAATCTCCTTAGTGGAACCAAGTTCAACTGATGAAGCACCAGCTGATGATGCATGGATTGTTGCAATGCAAGAAGAGCTCAACCAGTTTGAAAGAAATGAAGTATGGAACTTAGTACCCAAAACCTTCCAAGAAGAATATCATTGGAACAAAATGGGTCTACAGAAACAAGTTAAATGAACAAGGAGAAGTTGTTCGTAATAAGGCAAGACTGGTAGCTCAAGGGTATAGTCAACAAGAGGGGATTGACTACACTGAAACATTTGCTCCTGTTGCTAGACTTAAGGCTATCAGACTACTTCTTTCCTATGCTACTTATCATAGTATTATTTTGTATCAAATGGATGTTAAAAGTGCATTCTTAAATGGCTACATTTCTGAAGAAGTATATGTCAGACAACCCCCTGGTTTTGAGGATGCTTCACATCCTGACCATGTTTTTAAGTTAAAGAAATCTCTTAATGGTCTGAAACAAGCTCCAAGAGCTTGGTATGAAAGACTGAGCAATTTCTTAGTTAAAAAAGGTTTTCAAAAAGGTCAAGTTGACAATACTCTCTTCAGTAAAACATTTAAGAATGACATTCTAATTATTCAAATTTATGTTGATGATATTATTTTTGGATCTGCTAATCCATCTTTGTGCAAGGAATTTTCTAAGATTATGCAGGAGGAATTTGAAATGAGCATGATGGGAGAGCTAAAATTCTTTCTGGGAATACAAATCAACCAAGACAAAGATGGCACCTACATTCATCAAACCAAGTATACAAAGGAGCTGCTGAAGAAATTCAACATGGATGACTGCAAACCAATGACAACACCAATGCATCCAACAAGCAGTCTCAGCAAGAAGGATTCAGAAGGCAAAGTAGATCAGAAGCTCTACAGAGGTATGATAGGTTCTTTACTTTACCTAACCACATCAAGGCCTGATATTTTGTTTAGTGTATGTTTGTGTGTTAGATTCCAATCAGATCCTAGAGAATCTCATCTTACTGCTGTAAAGAGAATCTTTAGATATCTGAAGGGAACCACAAATCTTGGATTATTTTATAAGAAAACAAATGATTATAAGCTGATAGGATTCTGTGATGCTGACTTTGCTGGAGATAAGATAGAGAGGAAATCCACAAGTGGCAATTGTCAATTTGTGGGTGAAAATCTTATATCTTGGGCTAGCAAAAGACAAACTACAATAGCTTTGTCCACAGCAGAAGCAGAATACATATCAGCAGCCAAGTGTTGTACCCAACTACTCTGGATGAGATATCAGTTAGAGGATTACAAAGTAAATAGCCACAATATTCCACTTTTCTGTGATAACATGGCAGCTATTCAACTTTCTAAAAACCCAATTTTGCATTCAAGAGCTAAACATATTGAAATTAAACATCATTTTATAAGAGACCTTGTTCAGAAGGGTAGTGTAAATATTCAATACATTGAAACTGAAAGACAATGGGCTGATATATTTACAAAACCCTTAGCAGTTGAAAGACTAGATTTTATCAAAAAGCATCTGAACATGACTTTGGTCTCTGAAGATATCAAGCTCTGACTTACCAAATTGTGGATTCAGCCTCTGAACTCTGGAAGGTCTTCAGACGCTGAAAATCTTTAAACCCTGAAGTGTTTACCCATGTGGATTACACGTGTCAATTAATTTGTCTTTACTCTTAAGTCTGTGATTGGTTAGAGTAAAGGCAGTTTATGACGAAATTCTTTATTGCAACGAATGTACTCCCCCATCATTGTTTTTACTAGAGTTTTTCAAAATCACTTTATTCTTTTCTCGCACAAGTTCACTTTCACATCTCGCCCTTCTCTTCTAAAACCCAGAGCACTTTCTTTCTCCCTCATACTAGCAAAACCCTGTTCGCTAACCTCAACAATGGCAAGTTCATCTTCTGTACCAAGATTCCCAGAGGATATTCCAATAAACATCTATGCAAATAAACATATGCACCACCTGTGGCACAGCCAGCAGAAGACAATTCAGACTTCATAGCAACGGCTCTACACATAATAAGAAATACGCTTGCTGAACAAGAAGATAAGCTTCTAGAGCTGGTAGCATACTCAGGGGCATCTGCAAGAAAGGCTCAACAGCTTCTCACTCTCTACTTGTCCAAACACCCTTAGGATTCTTGTTTTTCACCTTTTGTTTTTCGCTTTTTGTTTTTCACTATTTGTTTAAAACTTTTTGTTGATGACAAAAGGGGGAGTATTATTTAGTTGTACAATTGTCAGTAGTTTTTATATCTACTCACATAATAATCTGAAACTGTCTGAAATAAGAATCTGATTCTTTTTATCTTGCTAAATGTTTATGAACTTAACTGATAAGGAGAACAAATTAATAAACATAATTGTGTTTGCATAGATGAAGGTAGTTAAGATTGTGCTCTTAATTATTTTTATCAGACTCAGGAGTTGAGCTTGCAAACCTCACACTCTGAGAGTTAAGTATGTAGATACAATCAAGTTTATCAAATTTTTCTTATACTGATTCAACTTAATTATGGATAAAACTTAGGGGGAGCTTGCAAACCTAACCCTAATGGTTTATCAGACTCAGGGGGAGCTTACAAACCTCAACAACCTGATGTTGACATAATTAAATTAATCAACAAACAATTGTATTTAATACATATGTTTGTCATCATCAAAAAAGGGGAGATTGTTGGAACAAAATGAGTTTTAATTATAAAACACCCTAAGTTTTGATAATAACAAGGTATTAAATGGACAATTGGTATTACTAATGAATGATCTAGTGTGCAGGAACAAAGTAAAAATGTCATTCTCGTAGATCATCATTTGAGCATCTGAAGGACACAGTCTGAAGTGTTAAGGCTCTGAAAATGCTGGAAGCATCAGAGCCTCTGAAGAAGTCCTCAGAGGCCAAAGAAAGAAACACAGTCTGAAGCTTGTGTACATCTTCAGAAGATCAAAGAAACGATATCATCAGATCTTGAAGAACTCTCTCTGAAGGAAGACAGCTCATAACCAATGCAATAGTACAACGGTCCTGTCAAAGAGTACAACCGTCTTGTCAACAAAAAGGAGAGTGTACAACCAACGGTTCTTTTCTCAACGTCTTTATACCTAGAGTATAAATAGAAGACATCCTGATAGAGAGGAGACTACTGGAAGATCATCTGAACTCAGAAAGATTCAAATCATATTCAAGCTGTGAACTGTTGTTATTCTTTCTAGTGTAATATTCTAAGTTAAATATCTTTTGATATTACAGACTCTGAGCTTAGTGTTTAGAGAGTATTGCTTAGAACTTTCAGTCCTACTTAATTTGTGTATTAAGTTAGTTTGTAAAGTCTCTCTGTCTTGTGTTACTTAGAGCAGGAAGTCTTAAGTCTTGTGTGACTTGAGCAAGGAAGTCTTAAGCTTGTGTGCTTAAGCAAGGAAGTCTCTAATCTTGTGTGATTAGAGCAAGGAAGTCTCTTTGTCTTGTGTGACCTACAGCAAGGAAGTCTCTTGCTTGTGTGCTTGAGCATTAGTTGTGTAATCTTTGTGATTATAGTAAAATCCCTTGGAAGTGCAAGGGGACTGGACTACTCTCGTTTTGTGAGAGGAACCAGTATAAAATTTATGTGTGTGCTTTCTCTCTCTCTTTCACTGTTTTATTTGTGTTTTGTGTTTAGGCTAGTTTCTTATATCCGCTGCATTTCAATATTCTTTAAAGCAAAAGAATCAATTTTTCAAAACACAATTCAACCCTCCTTCTGGTGTTTTTCACCTTCACTTTTGACTATGCTTCCCTCACATGATGAAATCAAGTCAGCAGTGTTTGCTCTCAATAAAGACAGTGCACCAGGCCCTGTTTGATTTGGTGCTTTCTTTTTCCAACACTACTGGGACATTGTGAAAGAGGATGTTTTAAATGCTGTTTTGGAGTTTTTTACTACTAGTTGGATACTTCCAGGGTTCAACTCTAATCTGATAGCTCTCATTCCAAAAACTCCTGATGCTACTTCTATTTATCAATTCAGGCCCATAGCTATGGCAAATTTTAAATTCAAAATAATTTCTAAGGAGCAAAAAGGCCCACAGCTATGCTACTCCTGATGCTACTTCTATTTATCTATTTTTCCTACCATTATTTCTGAGGAGCAAAAAGGTTTCATTCATGAAAGAAATATTAAAGATTGCTTATGTGTGGCTTCTAAAGCTGCTAACCTTCTTCACAACAAATCCTTTGGAGGTAATTTAGCACTAAAAATTGACATAACAAAAGCTTTTGATACCTTATATTGGTCTTTTCTTCTTAAGGTTCTTAATTCTTTTGGTTTCAATGATGACTTTTGTAATTGGATACATGTGATACTCCAATCAGCTTTTTTGTCAGTTTCCATTAATGGTGGTAAATCTCATGGCTAGTTTAACTGCTCAAGAGGAGTACGGCAAGGTGATCCTCTTTCACCTCTTCTTTTTTTCCTAGCTGAAGCATTTCAAAGCTTGTGGCTGAAGGTAAACTTGATCTTATCAAGGGCACAAGAAACTACAGGTTCCATCTCACTCCTTCTATGCTGATGATTTGATGATCTTTTGTAAAGGCAAGCTCTCTGGTATCAAGGCCCTCAAAGATCTTTTTAATCTTTATGCTCTTGAATCTGGCCAAGTGATTAACAACTCCAAATCCACTATCTTTTATGGTTCAATAACTCAAGGCAGGTTAGCCCTTATTGTTCAACTTCTGAATTTCAACTTTCAATTATTTAGGGATTCCAATTTTTAAGGGTAAGCCTAAAACATATGTTACCTCCAACCAATAGCTGACAAAATCAAATTGAAACTCTCAGCTTGGAAAGCTTCTCTCCTTTCTATAGCTGGAAGAGTCCAGTTGGTTAGATCTGTGATTCAAAGCATGCTTATTTATAGTATTTTCATATATTTTTGGCCTGTTGCTTTACTTAAGGATATTGAGAAGTCTGTTGGGAATTTTATATGGGGGGAAGATATTGACAAAAGGAAGCTAGTCACTACTTCTTGGAAGAAAATTTGTAGACCTTTCTCACAAGGTGGTTTAAATCTTAGATCACTTTCTAAATTAAACAAGGCCACTAATCTTAAGCTATGCTGGAATCTCATCAATTCTCATTGTTCTTGGGCCAAGCTTTTGAAAGATAGAGTCGTCAGAGGTAAAAGAATTATACAACATCTCATTTCTTCTTCCATTTGGAGCAGTATTAGAGATGAGTTTGAAGTGATTATGGCTAACTCTATCTGGCTTATTGGTAATGGTGAGGAGGTTAATTTTTGTAATGATAATTGGTGTGGCATTCCTTTATCTGAACATTTTAATATTCCTCCGCATATCAGTCACTTACTTTCCTCTAAAGTAAGTGATTACATTTTTAATGGTCAATGGATTATCCCTTTCCAATTATCTCAAAATTTCACCACTCTCAGCAATATTGTTCAAAAAATTCCATTACCTATGGAACCCTCTCATGATAAGTTATTATGGAAACATACGGATGATGGAGACTTGCAGCTTATGGAAGCTTATAATTTTAAACTCCAATCTTTGCAGGACCTGCACTGGGCCAAGGTCATTTGGACCCCTGATATACCTCCATCTAAATCTCTCTTTGCTTGGAGATTAATGCATGGAAAAGTCCCAACTGATGAAAATTTAATGATTAGAGGATGTTGTATCCCTTCTATGTGTAATCTTTGTAATAGTCATGAAGAGTCCTCTTTCCATCTCTTCTTTGAATGTGCGTATGCTATCAGAATTTGGTCATGGCTTATTGGTTGTTTAAACATGGTTTTACATTTCACTATGGATGACATGTGGAAGCTTTGTGATTTGAATTGGTCTCCTCAATGCAAGGTTACAGTCACTGCTACCATCATTAACTTGATTAACACCATTTGGTTTGTTAGGAATCAAGCAAGGTATAATAACAAGATCACTTCTTGGAGATCTACTATCTCAATGATCATAGCCAACACTTCTTTAACTGGTAACAACACCAGTAAACCTTCTTCAAACTCAATTAGAGACTTCACTTTTCTGAAGATGTTTAGAATTTGCATTCATCACCCTAAAGTTCCAATTGTTAAAGAAATATTTTGGCAGCTGTCATACCCCAATTTTTGACCTAAGATCCCGCCTCATGTCCATGTGTCATGCATTTTGTCCGGGATTTTACTTCGCTTTTTCAAACGAAATTTCGGCAGAGAGGTATTTTAAAATACCTCATTTTTGTGTTCATTTATTATTTATATATTTATATTATTATTATTTTGTTTTTTTTCATTTCTATTTTTATTATTCAATTTTATTATTGTTATTATTTATTTATTTGTTTCTTTATTTCATTTTCCTGTTTTTTTTAATTAATTAAAAAAAAAGTCAAAAAAAGTCAAATTTTGAATTTTTTTTGTTTGGTCCAGCAATGTCCATGTCTTCTTCCCCAAAAGGGGAGATTCCATTTTCAACTAAGCAAAGGTGATCTCTGCATTTCCTCAATCATCCAAACCCTAAAATTTGCTGGGCTATAAAGCAGAACCATTTTCTCAGAGACAGGGGGAGTTCCTGGAGGGATCAGCCGCAATACAAACAACAAGAACCCTAACTTTTCAACAGAATCAACAAAAATCCAGCAAATTGAAAAAACAAAACAAAAATTCAAAAAAAAGCAGTGAACCATTATTCATCAAACCATTCATCTTCATCACCAATAAACCCGAAATCCAGAAACCCATCAAAAAAAACCAAATCAAATAATCAAAATCTTCATCATCAATAAACACGAAATCAAAAAAATCAAAAACCACAAATCAACTCATTCAAAACCCAAACCAAAATTTTCATTACCGAATCACCAAACCGCAGCAATTAGAAATCAAAATCCATCATCATCCGGATCCAAACCGAATCCAAACCAAAACCACAAACTTTTCTCAGCCCAGAATAAAAAAATTGAATCAGTTCATGATCTAGAGCCAAAAAAACGCGAAAAAGAAACAGAAGAGAAGAAGGTAGATCCGTAGATCAATGAAGAAGAATGGGTTAGATCGAAAAAGCAAAAACGGAGAGGAAACCGATTCCGGTTTCGAAAAAACGAAAGTGTAGTTTTTTGTATGGGTTGGTGTTGAGCTTTTGTTGAAATCATGGAGTTTTGAGAAGAAACAGAACGATCAAGATAGGAGGGAAAGGGTTGGCCGGCGGCGAAGAAGAAAGAGTCGAAAAAGAGCGGCGGTGAGAGAGAGATGGGAGAGGTGAGCGGCGGCGGGTTTGAGGAAAGAAGAAGAAGAGTGAAAATGTGAAGTTTCTAGGGTTTTTTTTGGTATATATACCCTGGACCAATCCAGTGTGTGCCAGTCCATGGTTTTATGATGCACCAGCGCCTCTTGCCCTTTCAGATCTGGATCAAACGTCCCAGATCTCATCTGGCTATGATTAAATCAGGGCTGTCTGATTTAATCAGACGCCCCTGATCACTTCATCACAATCTCCTTTTGATCCAATCTGGGACGTCTGATTAATCAGACGGCCCAGATTTCGTCTTCCCTCTTTTGCACAAAAATGCTGCGCCTATGGGCCTTGTTGGCTGGGCCTACTCAGGTTTTGCTATCCCCACCCCCTGTTTTGCTATTCACACCCCCTGCTCTATTTATTTATTTATTTTTTATTATTTTATTTATTTGTTCTATTATATTTGAATGTCATTTAATTTTGTACATTATTTATATATTATATGCTATGTTTAAATATCAAAAACGTCAAAAAATATGCCATGTCATTTATCTTGTTTATTATTGCTTAAATATAAAAATGCAAAAAATATTGTGATTTATATTGTGTAAGTCCAAAGGGAAAAGGGGATTTTTTTTTCTTTAACCTCGCGTTATGTTATTTTTGCGCATTTGCTTGTTCACTTTTTTTTGACCTTGAAATAAGAATCATTTTTGTTCAAATAAAAAAAGAATGAAAAAAGGAGTGGTTTGGCGGATGACTTTTCACTCTCCGGTGACTTTGGATTTCCTGCCGGATGGCTTGCGGTCCGAATAACCGACGTTCTAAAAAATACAAATTTTTCTTAAAATAATAAAGAGCAAAAACATTCAAATATTTTCAAAAAAAAAGAAATCTTTTATAATAAACCTCGACTTTCGTCGAGAAACCTTTTTCAAACCTTTTTTCAATAAATGCTCTAATACACTTAAGCATATTTAAATATTTTCACAAAGACTAAAAAATACAAAAACAGTTCAAATCTTTTGCCGCTTGGCTTTTCAAATTCAAACCTTTTTCTCAAGAGAGTTTAGACGTGAGTCATCTCTAGTTGAAATTCATTTTCCCATGACATATGGCAGGAAAAGATATAAACTTTTCAGTATGTTCGCGGCGGATTAAAAAGGAGTTTAGACTTAAGATGACAACTCGTCTTTTCTCCTAAAATCAATCAAACAAATCTCTTTACAATTTTTACCCCGAACTACGAGATTTTGATCCTTCGCGGGTACGTAGTGCAAAAGACCTTGTGTCTTCCCAATTCAAAATTAATAAAACTTTTTTTCTTTTTCTCTTTTAAATATCCAAAAATTAATAAAAATTCTCTCATCGTTACCCAATCATTTATAAGTCAATTTTTACAAGCAAAACATTTTTAGCACAAAAATACATATTTTACAAGAGGTTCCCGTAGAGTACTACGGATACATAGGATGCTAATACCTTCCCTTTGTATAACTAACCCCCGAACCTTAAATCTCTAAAAAAATTAATTATGGGTTTATTCGATCTTTTCCCCTTCCCTTGGATAAATTAAAGCTCGGTGGTGAATCATAATTTTTGAGAACCAAAGCTAACCAATAGCTTGGCGTCCGAAAATCACCGCGACAGAAATGGCGACTTCACTGGGGACTCCCCAAGAGGGTTGAGCCTAACTTGTATATATGTTATATTTGTGCTATTATTTTTTCTTGTATATCTTATATTGCTTTATATGCTTATATGTTTGGGTTTAATATTTATGAGAGAAAAGTCCTCTACCCGGACTTGAGCAAACACTTAAGATAAGTTAGTGGTTGAGTGTTGGCCTTCTTGGTGGATACCTCGTAGGGTTAACATGAAAACCACGCCTAGAGTAGACCCTCTTGAAAATATCGTTGTCTTGCGAGGATTTGCAATGACGATGATATTTTCTCGTTGGATCCATGACTCTAGGGACCTTCTCACTTTGTCTAGAACCCATTTCTCTTTCTAGAGGAGACCCTTTGAATTGGCTAGTCCAATTTTGGGAGGAAGTTTTGAGCGAGGGCTGCGACCTTGATTGTCGCCCTCAAACAAACACAAAACCTATAATCAACATGTGAGAGGGCGGGTAGAAAATATCTAGAACTAGCCTTTCGTAGGGAGCCTTCCGTTTAGGTTATGTCAACTTCCAATGACCCTACAAGCATTTTGTTGGGGTCATACCCTGACCTTGTTCAATCTCATCATATCATGTCATCATTTTTTTAGCATGTCCTCTAGCATGAGGAAAATCTTTTTGCATACGCATGCATTTTCCCACATTTGCATACACGCATCTTCATACATTTGCATCCCGTATATAAAAAAAAAAAATCGTTCATTTTCAAATCATATCTCTTCCACCTTCACCCTCCTTCAACCGCAATCCAGCTAGCAAGTTTCCTGATACTCACGAGCGAACTTAAAACATGGACTTGAGAGAGGCCAAGGTCTGTCAAAATAAAAAGGAGGTCCAAGACCTGATCAACGACAAACTATTGTCTTTCAAGGAGGAATCTCATTCATGATTGGTCATACAAGAACACTAATGGGGCACCCGCACCTCTTAAGGTTGGTGGATCAACAAGGAATGCACATTCCTAAGATCGTTAGACTGTTCATTCTCAATCGCGGTTTCTTTCTTGCTAAGTATGTTTTGCTTTTGAAATCGTACTGGTTGACTAAATATTTTTAATGAAATGAGCATGCATATTTTGGAATCCATCCATTCGCATTCACTCTTTTCTTGTGCCATCATAAACGGTAATGTTTTTCTATTTCACTTTTCAAATTTGAGGGGAGGATGATGTAAACAAATAATTGAATTTGCTGACATATGCTTTTAAGTAAAACATGGCTGATGATGTAAGGCATTGTTTCAATTCCCAAACACTGGAGATATAAGGAGATAATCCGTAGTCAACCCCTTCGAGCTTGAAGTCGGTGTTTCTTTCTACATTTTATAAACCCTTAATCTTAACCTGGGGCAGGGTAGTTTTTCAATTAACTTGACAATGCATCTCAATGCAAGAGAATCAATCCATCAAATCAACCCAACAAAAGGTTATGGCACACCATCTTCTATTCACACGTGGAGGAAAGCGATGAAAAGAGAAAACTCACATGACAGTCATAACTTTTCTAAATCAAGAGCAAAATCTCACAATAGTTTTTTCCAAAAAAGGAGAGTGTCCGCCAAGTGAAAACTTAGGCAAAAAAAATAAGGGCATCCCGATGGACCGCAAATTCAAAATAATCGGTCTATGCAAAAATAAGGGATTAAAATCAAAAGGGAAATAAACTTGTAAACAAAAAGAAGTGACTGCCACTTCAAGAATCTCATCAGTGCTTCGACCACTGTGTCTACCTCCATCATCATAACTAACAAAATTCTCTTGCCTGCCAGAGACATCTATCGAGTTATTTGAACTTAGGAATGGAGAACATCAATGGAGATTGGTTGGGTTAAAATCAAATTTTGAGCCTTATAATCTTTTTTCAAAAAAACGTGGGCCAAACCACGTTATAACCCTCAAAAGACCTAATTGAAGTTAGGTTTACTACGAAAGCACATTCAGCAAAATTGTTAAACTGACTCCTTATGTTTGTGAATCATCAATAACAATTTTTTATCATTTCTTCACGCTTTCAATTGCGCCGATCTCCTGGCCAAATATCATCCATTATACACTCAAAAAATAAATTTCGATTTCAAAACTTGCATGTGCATTGCATCAAAATCACTTTTCAAAATAAACAATTTCACCTGCAAATCAATACTTGACATTGAGGAAATTTCGACAAGAGTCTGATCAAAAGGTGAATCATTTCAAGACACTCCTAACAAGGGGCAAATCACCTAGGGGTCCTGTCAATCAAGAGCAAATTCCTACCAATCAAAGGGCAAATCATCCGGAGATCTTGGTGATTACGGTCAAATCTTCAAGGCGCCAATCAACCAGTGGCATGCTTTTCAAAATTCAAGTGTTGAGGCAGTTCAAGTCAAGGGTTCAATTTGGGGCATACCTTTCAAAGATCCAAATACTGGGGCAACCTGTATTTATCACCCCATAGATGGAGAGGATCTTTCGCTCCCAGTTTGATGCAACCAAAGATATATTGCCCAAAGAAAAGAGAAAAAAAAAAAAAAATCAAAAAGCTCGCTAAGTCGAAAACCCGAAAGGGCGGCTTAGGCAATAGAGAGCGTCCCGGTGGATCGAAAACCTGAAAAGGCGGTCTAGGCAAAAATTAGGGACACAAAAAAAGAAATATACTCCTGGTGGACTGAAAACTCGAAAGAGCGGTCTAGGCAAAAGTTAGGGATTTTCAAAGAAAAAAGGGCAAAATGGGCTACACTAGGGGCAAGTCCTCTCCATCCTTTCAAAGCTACTCAAGCAGGCTGCTGTCATACAACCATCGAGTTCAACTCGGGTGTCGGGAGACCATGCTAGCAAAAATCTTCTTAACCCCTTCTCCATTTCCCAACACGAGGAAACTTTTCGAACATTTAAACCATAACCATGCATCATGCATTGATCACGGCGCTTTGCTTTAGCGTTTCGCCCATCACCTCATAGCATCCAAAAATTCCAATATTCATTGACATCTTCAAAAAAACCAACATTGCTTGGAACCCAATACCTACAATAAAAAAGCCCATCCTCCAACGGCGCAGCCCAAGGTCAATATGTTGTATACATCAATCAATCATCACATTTCATACAAATCATAATCATGCATCTTGCATCGTTCACGCTTACATCTTTCTAGCATTAAACCATGCATCAAACTGCATTCGTTAAGGCATTTCTTAACATATCTATAGCATCACGCATGCATTTCAAGATTTCCAAATTTTCTAATAAAAGTGGCACCACTTTCATAACCAGAAAGCCCAAAATCCATTGGCATGTCAAAAGCCCAATATACCATTGGCATCTTCCAAAGACCAATTTTCATTGGCATCCTGAAAAGCTCAACATTCAAAGCCCAGTCTTTATTGGCATTCAACATTCAATTAAGTCCAAAAATTATTGGCATCCAAAGCATGGTATTTACCAACATTTCATTTCATGCATCCATCATGCATGTCATATAGTATTCGTTAATGTTACGCCTACAACCAAATGCATATCATGCATCAGCACATACACATATACATACAATTATTCACACATTCATACATACATACAATCATTCACACATACACATATACATACAATTATTCACACATTCATACATACATACAATCATTCACATATCCATACATACATTCATAATTCACATGCATACAGAAATCATTCATACATACTGCATTGACCATCATGTGTCTTGTTTCAATAAATTACAAAAAGAGTCATCCCCAGTGAGTCTGGTCCAGGGATGTCTCTATCATTCATACAAAAAGAGTCATCCCCAGTGAGTCTGGTCCAGAGATGTCTCCATCACTCATACATCACAAAAAGAGTCATCCCCAGTGAGTCTGGTCCAGAGATGTCTCCATCACTCATACATCACAAAAAGAGTCATCCCCATTGAGTCTAATATAGAGATGTCTCCATCGAACATATTCCAAGTTGCTTCAGTTGTATCCCTTTCCGAATACACAGATAGGAAGATCCCCAGTCGAGCTTATTTCTCATTGGGCATAGAGTCTTTTTGACTATTTCTCTCCAGTTTTTTTCCTGGATCGAGTTCTAATTTCAATCAGCAAGCGACAATCTCTTCATTTTGAGTAGCTTGCGTACCAACACATATATTCTCAACTTCCCTGTGTGATGTCATTCCCAGTATATCTGGTCAAGAGATGTTAATCAAGAACTTTTCAAATGTCTTCTCGTTATTGAGAAATCTGTATTTTTCAATCTAACCTTCCTATATCTCCTTTGGAGTTCCTGGCAGAGTTATATATTCCCTTCGTGGAAGTCCCTCTTCTCTTTTTGTTATTACCTTTTATAAGCTATCCATATGGTAGTAGGTAATATACATGTCAAACCCATCCATATGTTGGTAGACAATTTTTGTCATCTTTCTGCTAGACTATCCATATGTTAGTTAGCAATGTTTGTCACTCGTCTTTTATAAGCCATCCATATGTTGGTAGACGGTGTCTCTTTTTTGTTATTACCTTTTATAAGCTATCCATATGGTAGTAGGTAATATACATGTCAAACCCATCCATATGTTGGTAGACAATTTTTGTCATCTTTCTGCTAGACTATCCATATGTTAGTTAGCAATGTTTGTCACTCGTCTTTTATAAGCCATCCATATGTTGGTAGACGGTGTCTCTTTTTGTTATTACCTTTTATAAGCTATCCATATGGTAGTAGGTAATATACATGTTGAAACCATCCATATGTTGGTAGACATTTTTGTCATTTATTTCTGCTAGACTATCCATATGTTAGTTAGCAATGTTTGTCACTCGTCTTTTTTAAGCTATCCATGCGATAGTAGACAGTGTCTCTTCATCCATCACTCGTCTTTTATTAAGCTATCCAGGCGATAGTAGACAGTGTCTCAACATTCATCACTCGTCTTTTATTAAGCTATCCAGGCGATAGTAGACAGTGTTTCTTTCATTCGTCACTCGTCTTTTATTAAGCTGTCCAGGCGACAGTAGACAGTGTCTCTTCATCATTCGTCACTCGTCTTTTATTAAGCTGTCCAGGCGACAGTAGACAGTGTCTTTTCATCATTCGTCACTCGTCTTTTTTAAGCTATCCACGCGATAGTAGACAGTGTCTCATCATTCGTCACTCGTCTTTTATTAAGCTGTCCAGGCGACAGTAGACAGTGTCTCTTCATCATTCGTCACTCGTCTTTTATTAAGCTATCCAGGCGATAGTAGACAGTGCTTCATCATTCGTCACTCGTCTTTTATTAAGCTGTCCAGGCGACAGTAGACAGTGTCTCTTCATTCGTCACTTGTCTTTTTTAAACTATCCATGCGATAGTAGACAGTGTCTCTTCATTCGTCACTCGTCTTTTATTAAGCTGTCCAGGCGACAGTAGACAGTGTCTTTTCATCATTCGTCACTCGTCTTTTTTAAGCTATCCACGCGATAGTAGACAGTGTCTCATCATTCGTCACTCGTCTTTTATTAAGCTGTCCAGGCGACAGTAGACAGTGTCTCTTCATCATTCGTCACTCGTCTTTTATTAAGCTATCCAGGTGATAGTAGACAGTGTCTCTTCATTTGTCACTCGTCTTTTTTAAGCTATCCATGTGATAGTAGACGGTGCCTCGTCATTCGTCACTCGTCTTTTTTTTTTAAGCTATCCATGCGATAGTAGACAGTGTCTCATCATTCGTCACTTGTCTTTTTTAAGCTATCTGTACGATAGTAGACAGTGTCTCTTCATTTGTCACTCGTCTTTTTTAAGCTATCCATGTGATAGTAGACGGTGCCTCGTCATTCGTCACTCGTCCTTTTAAGCTGTCCCTGCGATAGTAGACGGTGTCTCATCTTTTTCCATCTACCTTTGTTAAGCTATCCATATGATAGAAGGCAACTTATCCAAGTAAAACTACATTGCTTCACCAGTGGAGTTGGATCGTTTTCTTCTCCCTATCATTGTTTTTTTTTTTTTTCTCTCAGTCGGGTCACTTTTTGTTGCTCACCTGTGAACGTCCCTATTCCCTATTAATAAAAGCTTGTCTCTTGTGATTCCACTTTCTCACAAGGTTCAAGATCTTGTATTTGCATTTGCATTTGCATCATAAGCACTCTCGGCATCTTAGGTCCAAAATTGTGTATTCTATATTTAAGTCTCTTCAATCTCGTCAAGATGAAGATTTCAATTTTCATCTCTCCGGATGAAGAAACTTAAATAGGGGCATCTGTCATACCCCAATTTTTGACCTAAGATCCCGCCTCATGTCCATGTGTCATGCATTTTGTCCGGGATTTTACTTCGCTTTTTCAAACGAAATTTCGGCAGAGAGGTATTTTAAAATACCTCATTTTTGTGTTCATTTATTATTTATATATTTATATTATTATTATTTTGTTTTTTTTCATTTCTATTTTTATTATTCAATTTTATTATTGTTATTATTTATTTATTTGTTTCTTTATTTCATTTTCCTGTTTTTTTTAATTAATTAAAAAAAAAGTCAAAAAAAGTCAAATTTTGAATTTTTTTTGTTTGGTCCAGCAATGTCCATGTCTTCTTCCCCAAAAGGGGAGATTCCATTTTCAACTAAGCAAAGGTGATCTCTGCATTTCCTCAATCATCCAAACCCTAAAATTTGCTGGGCTATAAAGCAGAACCATTTTCTCAGAGACAGGGGGAGTTCCTGGAGGGATCAGCCGCAATACAAACAACAAGAACCCTAACTTTTCAACAGAATCAACAAAAATCCAGCAAATTGAAAAAACAAAACAAAAATTCAAAAAAAAGCAGTGAACCATTATTCATCAAACCATTCATCTTCATCACCAATAAACCCGAAATCCAGAAACCCATCAAAAAAAACCAAATCAAATAATCAAAATCTTCATCATCAATAAACACGAAATCAAAAAAATCAAAAACCACAAATCAACTCATTCAAAACCCAAACCAAAATTTTCATTACCGAATCACCAAACCGCAGCAATTAGAAATCAAAATCCATCATCATCCGGATCCAAACCGAATCCAAACCAAAACCACAAACTTTTCTCAGCCCAGAATAAAAAAATTGAATCAGTTCATGATCTAGAGCCAAAAAAACGCGAAAAAGAAACAGAAGAGAAGAAGGTAGATCCGTAGATCAATGAAGAAGAATGGGTTAGATCGAAAAAGCAAAAACGGAGAGGAAACCGATTCCGGTTTCGAAAAAACGAAAGTGTAGTTTTTTGTATGGGTTGGTGTTGAGCTTTTGTTGAAATCATGGAGTTTTGAGAAGAAACAGAACGATCAAGATAGGAGGGAAAGGGTTGGCCGGCGGCGAAGAAGAAAGAGTCGAAAAAGAGCGGCGGTGAGAGAGAGATGGGAGAGGTGAGCGGCGGCGGGTTTGAGGAAAGAAGAAGAAGAGTGAAAATGTGAAGTTTCTAGGGTTTTTTTTGGTATATATACCCTGGACCAATCCAGTGTGTGCCAGTCCATGGTTTTATGATGCACCAGCGCCTCTTGCCCTTTCAGATCTGGATCAAACGTCCCAGATCTCATCTGGCTATGATTAAATCAGGGCTGTCTGATTTAATCAGACGCCCCTGATCACTTCATCACAATCTCCTTTTGATCCAATCTGGGACGTCTGATTAATCAGACGGCCCAGATTTCGTCTTCCCTCTTTTGCACAAAAATGCTGCGCCTATGGGCCTTGTTGGCTGGGCCTACTCAGGTTTTGCTATCCCCACCCCCTGTTTTGCTATTCACACCCCCTGCTCTATTTATTTATTTATTTTTTATTATTTTATTTATTTGTTCTATTATATTTGAATGTCATTTAATTTTGTACATTATTTATATATTATATGCTATGTTTAAATATCAAAAACGTCAAAAAATATGCCATGTCATTTATCTTGTTTATTATTGCTTAAATATAAAAATGCAAAAAATATTGTGTGATTTATATTGTGTAAGTCCAAAGGGAAAAGGGGATTTTTTTTTCTTTAACCTCGCGTTATGTTATTTTTGCGCATTTGCTTGTTCACTTTTTTTTGACCTTGAAATAAGAATCATTTTTGTTCAAATAAAAAAAGAATGAAAAAAGGAGTGGTTTGGCGGATGACTTTTCACTCTCCGGTGACTTTGGATTTCCTGCCGGATGGCTTGCGGTCCGAATAACCGACGTTCTAAAAAATACAAATTTTTCTTAAAATAATAAAGAGCAAAAACATTCAAATATTTTCAAAAAAAAAGAAATCTTTTATAATAAACCTCGACTTTCGTCGAGAAACCTTTTTCAAACCTTTTTTCAATAAATGCTCTAATACACTTAAGCATATTTAAATATTTTCACAAAGACTAAAAAATACAAAAACAGTTCAAATCTTTTGCCGCTTGGCTTTTCAAATTCAAACCTTTTTCTCAAGAGAGTTTAGACGTGAGTCATCTCTAGTTGAAATTCATTTTCCCATGACATATGGCAGGAAAAGATATAAACTTTTCAGTATGTTCGCGGCGGATTAAAAAGGAGTTTAGACTTAAGATGACAACTCGTCTTTTCTCCTAAAATCAATCAAACAAATCTCTTTACAATTTTTACCCCGAACTACGAGATTTTGATCCTTCGCGGGTACGTAGTGCAAAAGACCTTGTGTCTTCCCAATTCAAAATTAATAAAACTTTTTTTCTTTTTCTCTTTTAAATATCCAAAAATTAATAAAAATTCTCTCATCGTTACCCAATCATTTATAAGTCAATTTTTACAAGCAAAACATTTTTAGCACAAAAATACATATTTTACAAGAGGTTCCCGTAGAGTACTACGGATACATAGGATGCTAATACCTTCCCTTTGTATAACTAACCCCCGAACCTTAAATCTCTAAAAAAATTAATTATGGGTTTATTCGATCTTTTCCCCTTCCCTTGGATAAATTAAAGCTCGGTGGTGAATCATAATTTTTGAGAACCAAAGCTAACCAATAGCTTGGCGTCCGAAAATCACCGCGACAGCAGCCACCTTTAGTTAATTGGTTTAAATGTAACATAGATGGTGCCTCTTGTGGAAATCCTGGAAATGCCTCTTGTGGAGGAATTTTTAGGGACTCAAATGCAAATTTTATTTATGCTTTTTCTGAACCTCTGGGCGTGAATTCCTCTTATTATGCTGAACTTTGTGGAGCTATGCAAGCAATTGAAATTGCTTTTCAAAAGGGATGGTCTAATATCTGGTTGGAAACTAACTCTACTTTAGTGGTTACAGCTTTTAAGAATCCTGCAAAACCTGTAGCTTGGCCGTTTAGAAATAGATGGGAGAATGTGTTGGTAATGGCTAGAAGTTTGAACTTCATTGTTTCTCATATTTGCAGGGAAGGCAATGAGGTGGCTGACCTCCTTGCTAACCATGGATTGTCTTTAGGATCTCTCACTTGTTGGTCGGATTCGCCATTGTTTATTTCTGAATGTTTGAAAAAGAACAAGCTAGGCATGCCTAGTTTTAGATTATGTTCTTCTTAATGGAGTTTTGGTTTGGTCTCCTCCATTTGTGTTTGTTCTATATTTTTTAATATATTTTGGGGTGGCTAGCTCTTTACTTCCACCTTTTTGGTTTAAAAAAAAAATATTACTCCGTATTATATTATTAGTTTAATTTCATTTTTTATCTCTCTATTTTATTAAACTCACAAAAATTGTCTCCTTTTTTAATTCAATTTTTTGGATCCTATTTATACATTTGTTGTAAATTTACCGCAGAAAATGGTTTCTCCCCTAAAAATCATATTTGTTTTGTACCAAAAAGATGATTTATTGCACTAATATTGAACTTAATGATAAAATATCTTCTTTGAGATTAAAATTAACTTTTTTTTAATGCAAAAGTCACAATTTTTATGAAAAAATAAATGAGTTAAGTTTAAAATTTCAATAAATGTGAAAATAGAGAGGCAAAAAGTTCAACTCATAAAAAGACTCATAAAATGCAGATTCACAATATTAACATTAGATTTATCTTATAATTTCTTATATGTGTTATGCTTTTAAAATTTTGTTTTTTCGTTACTAAATTATACTTTTAATTTGGGTATCCCTAAACTTAATTCCTGACTCCGTCCCTAATTTATACTAATGTGCGGAAGAAAGATGTCGGACAATTTTTAAAAAGAAAACGAACATATTAACTAGGAAGAGAAATATAGATTAGAAAATGATTGAGAGGGAGAAGATTAAATTAAATATGTAAGGAGAGTCCGATTAATGTCCAGTTAGTGTTAAAATTTCAAAACATCAAGAACATAGAGATATTAGTTGGAAGAAATTAATTCCAGGAGGATAATCAATTTCAAGTAGTACATGTGATTTCATGTGAGACATTTACTAATAATAATATTAAGGGAACATTCTAATATTTTTTGTTTAAAAACTAGAATAGAATGACAAAGTCGGCTTGCTAACTTAGTGTACACATGTTTTTAGTTGGGAGTAAGTTAACAGCCCTATATATATATATATATATATATATATATATTGTTAAGAGTCGTGCATAGTTTGAACCATGGTTTAAATTTTTTATTATTGGTAGATCATTGTCGGACCACATGATTGTAAATCCGATAATAAAAAAATAAGCGAGAGAGTACCAGCAAAGAGAAAAAGATGAAAAATAAAGTAGATTTGAAATATTGTTTGGTTGGTGTGCGCATGTGTGTGCGCACGTGAGAGAGAGGTTTAATTGTTAAAAAGACAAATATATCATGTGCTAAATATTAATTTACTAGTTAAGGAATAAAAAATTTGCAATATAATTTTAATTTTTTTATATTTTAAAATGTGTGAGGGAGGGAGGGAGGGAGGGAGGGAGGGAGGGAGGGAGGGAGGGAGGGAGGGAGGGAGGGAGGGAGAGAGAGAGAGAGAGAGAGAGAGAGAGAGAGAGAGAGAGAGAGAGAGAGAGAGAGAGAGAGAGAGAGAGAGAGAGAGAGAGAGAGAGAGAGAGAGAGAGAGAGAGAGAGGAGTTTAATTGTTAAAAAGACAAATATATCATGTGCTAAATATTAATTTACTAGTTAAGGAATAAAAAATTTGCAATATAATTTTAATTTTTTTATATTTTAAAAGTGTGGACTATACAAAATTTAAGATAACTTTATTAAATTAGATTTCCTTAACTATTATCTAAGAGGACCGAGTGACACTTGTTAACATTTTTTTTATTTTTCTTGTTAAGTAGCCTAGTGCATGAGTGTGATGACCGAGGTTTCCAAAATTGATCTTTCTAAATCCAAAAACAACAATAACTCTTCATGGGCTTCTTTTTATCTTGTGCCCAAGACTAATTGCATATATAATGCAGAATGCAATATTTGTTGAATTCGTGTCCTCAATTAGAGAGGCAAATCAAGTAGCCAATACTTTGTTAAAACATGGAACTCAATTAGAGAGGCAAATCAAGTAGCCAATACTTTGTTAAAACATGGAAATAAGTTGTGATACCAAAGGCTCAATCCATTGAAACCACTCCTAAGGGCCCAGGCCTAAAAATTAACATAACATTACCCGCCAAACCCTTTTAGGTAGTGTTTAGTGTTAGTAATTTAAATTCTTTTTTCTTCATCTGATTTTCAGGTCATCCATGTAAAGAAGAGAATACATTCAATTTTTTCTATATTAAAAACCGGAGAAAGTATGTCTTTGCTACTTTTGAAAAACAAGGACAGATGGCTCTATCTCTATCTGTTACGTATGTGTATATGCCACCGATAGATTTTGTGAGAAATTTTATTGGGACTCTGCTGCAAATACATGAATAAGAAGAAGATGAAAAACAATATGATAATAGTTGCACGTAAATTCTAAAGCGTGTGTGAACACACTAAGCTTTAGGTTCGATTTGTCCCCACCTGTTTATGTAAATCATAAGCAAATGGTTTATACCGGAGAATCCCCTTCAGGATACATTGAAAACGAATTGCACATTCATCTCAATCATATATCGATCAATGGTAGTTTACAGAATAAAGTTCTTTCGATTCATCTTGTGCACTATACAAATGAAAAAATGACTTAGAAATATTTTTGGTAGGATTTTTTAACTCATGAATCTCATGATTTTTTGATTGTGTATTTTCTGCCTCTAGAATATCTCTATATATAGAGAAATCCGTATCATGAATAGAAATAACTCTTGAAGTTTTTGTAATAACTGTTGAGAATCAAATGATACAATATAACAAACTAATGATGTTAATTCAAGGCCAAATGCATCTTTAGGTCTTTTAAGTTTTACGTTTGTATCAGATAGATCCTTTAAGTTTTTTAAATATTAGATAGGTCTTTTAAGTTTTACGTTTGTATCAGATAGATCCTTTAAGTTTTTTAAGTATCAGATAAGTCCTTTAAGTTTTAAGTTTGTATCAAATAGGTCCTAAGGACCTATTTGATACAAACTTAAAACTTAAAAGATCTATTTGATACAAACGTAAAACTTAAAGGACATATCTGATACTTAAAAAACTTAAAGGACTTATCTCATACAAACGTAAAACTTAAAGGACCTACAGATCCATTTGACATTAATTCAACCATTACAAGAGGATTTTGTGTGGACATTCGGTGTTGTTGCTACAAGAAAGAAATGATATGATAATGCTCCAAAAACATATATCATTCTTTAATAAGAGCCTGGTGTGCTATATAACAAAGGAAGGGAACCAAGTCAAAAGGTTGTCGGTGCTTAATCTAACAACAAAAGGATATAGCTCACAATTTGGATTCATTGGCCAATCTATCTCTAGTGAAATGTTAGGTAGCCTTTTTATCCGCTTTAATATGTTCATGTAATAATGTACAAAATAATGTACAAAAAGAACTTTAACAAATCAACGGTAGTACTTCATCGGTTACTATTATAAGTAATAATACATCAGTTTTTTTTTTTTACAAAATACATCAGATTTTTTACTATTATAAGAAGGTGGTTGTTTGAATTAATAAACTTGATTTGGTCTATTGAATTAACAAAATATTAGGTCCAGTTTATTCATAAGGTGGTAAGTTTAAATAAAGTTCTAGATGTGTGTAGAATTGTAGATTGGTAACATAGAAATATAGTATCAAATAATGTGTACAAACTTCTATCTCAAAAGTGTGTAGAAGTCTCTCTTGAAATATGTATAACTCGTTTTTGGAAACTATAAATTAGGGAGTGTTAATTATTTTTATAAGCAAACAAGTAAGCCGATACAAAGCAATTAGCAAACAATAAAATTGTTCTTCTCTTAAATGTTCTCTCCTTCTCAATTCCTTCAAAAAGTTTCCATTACCTTCTCATTTTTCAACATAAACGGAGTAATATTTTATATGTTTATTATGTTATTGTGCGTCAAAATAAAATTCCTCCTAATATATTTATGCAATATTCCTCCGTATATAATTATACAAGAGCTTTCATCCTTTGCTATGCATTTATGCCAAAACATCATAAAAAAACAACTAAAAATAAAAAGTTAATGAAAAACTAACAATGTTAGTGTGAAAAGGAGGTTTTTGTGTATTTGATAAGAATCTAAGGGAAGTTGGTGTAACTTTTAAAATTAGAGGGAGTGTTAATGTGCATGAGATGGGTAGTTGAAGCTCAACTAGTTGAGTTATGGATTATGAAGTTGAAGGTTAAGGAAAAATTCAAGTCGTAAAAAAAAAACGATTGTAAGTGTTCTTTAAATAGACTTCAAAAGAGGTGAGTATAATTTTATTATCGAATAAGGAACTCAAAGACACTCACTTTAATAAAAAATTATACTCGGCATTTTGAAAACAAAAAGATATCTTAAACAGAGAGATGAACTTAATTCCACCACCGCATTTTGAAAATTCGTGTCCGTGATCTATGCTCTAACCTTAACTATTCTTTTTTCCTTTTAGGAATTGCTACCTATCTATGATTATGGAATCCGCTTAGGATTCATGTGTTCTGTCTCCACTTGTCCCCCGCTTTGTTCTTAAAGCATCTTTTCCATGTACTTCAAAATCTAAGCATGACTTCTGTAAAATAAAGAAAGAAAATTTGACCATAACTTAATTAAAATTATATATAAATACACTCGTAATTGTAGTTGGGTATATGGAAATTACTAAATTTAAACCTAATGGAAATGTAAGGGATTAAATTGATACTTTTTAAACGTAAGAGATCAAATTGAAATCTAAAATAAATGTAAAATGTTTAGTTAAACCTTAATTTAACTTTGTAGTAATTTATGTTGTGAATTTGATTAACTCACACCAATACCTTTGATGTGTGTGGAACAATTCGATTAAAGTAATCAAACAAGTAGGACCGGCAATAATAATAATAACAAAAGTAAACTGCGAAAATGTAAAGAACACAAGCGTATTGTTTACGCAGTTCGGTGTTAATGAACCTACTTTGGGGGGAGGGCAGCCTTCTATGTTCTACTATCAATGAAGTTCTTGATTACAATGAAATTCTCTCCACAAGAGTTACAAGAATTAGATAATTCCCTAATTCTACTCAAGTCCCGAATTTCTTCCCGTGACCAAGAAATTCAACCAATAAGTGTTTCCCAAGGTGATAGAATGTTTCTCCAACCCTAGAGTCTTCCCAAGACGTTACTATATTAACCCTAGTCTTTTGTTGGCCTTAGAAACCCTAAAACACACCTTATTCCATCAGAAAACGCACAACCTATATATAGGCTCGTGCACTTGCGCGGCGCGCAGGGAAGGTTGCGCGACGCGCCAACCACAGAAGAATCGTCAGTGTCAGGAGCTTGCACTGCGCGACGCGCCACCACCAAAAGCCAACCTCTTGATTTCTTCATCTTCATCCAATTTCAAGGTAATTTCCAACAATCTCCACCTTACCTTTAAATTGATGTTGGTGCTAACTTCCCACCAACCACCATGTTACTCCACATGATTTAACACCACACCCTCTTCGAACCTCAGAGTGAACCGCTTCGTACTCTCGAAGAACTGCTTGCCTCCAATTGTCCTTGGAATTTTAGGACAATTCCACAAGCTACACCATACACTCTTCAACCCCTGGATTGTTCATGTCCATACTCCTGAAGAATTGTTTGCCTCTCAACTTAACCTTGGAAATTGAGGTAAGTTCCACAAGCTGCAACATCGGATTTTCCTTGTATCCAACTACCTCTAATAGCACTACAAGTTCCCAAGTCTGATTGTCACCCACTTCCAATTGTCTCCCTGAAGATCTTTCAAGTTTTGCACTTCTTCAGCCACAATTGAAAAATATACTCACAAGGTCTCCATAGCCATACACTTCTTTGGTGCAACAATATCACTCTCCTCCCTATCTCCTAGATAGCCAAGAGCTATTGTTGATTGTTTGTCTTCCTCTAGTCTCACTAGTAACAAACTCCACCTCAAACCAAGATTCCTCCATCAAAGACTCAAACCGGTATTTCCACTATGACTCTCACCTTGTAACGCAGAATTTTTCCACTACTTTTCAGTAGTGACCTGAGTATTATTCCACCGCCTCTCCAGGCCGAGCCTGAGTATTCTTATCACCACCTCTTCATGCTGATGTTGAGTATTATTTAACCGCATCTCCAGGCCGAACAATCATCTATGGTTCCCAGCTTGTGACTATGAGTGCTCCCGTACTCTCATAGCCTTCCTCATAAGCTTCACCAATAACGGCAATCTGAGCCGACGAATTACCACCGCCCCCTCTCTGAGGACAGTCCCTCTTGAAGTGACTGGGTTCTTGACAATAGTGACATTTGAACTTGCCACCACCATCACCCGTTGCCCTAGACTTGGACTAATTCTTCTTCTCGTTCCATCTTCAGTCGTTCTCGCTTCCACCCCTCGCCACACTTAAAACCTTCTCCACTATCATAAACTCTCAAGTCTCTCAACTTTGTCAACTCCTTAGTTCTCAAAGCCGATTAAACTTCATCCAGAGTGATGGTGTCTTCCTTGCCATAAAGCAATGCATCTTTAAGGTTTTCAAGAGATTTGGGTAAAGCACACAACAAATGAAAAGTTTGGTCCTCATCTTCTATCTTCACTTCAATGTTCGCCAGATCATTAATTATCTTGTTAAACTCCGTAAGTTGTTCCACCACAGACTTGTTCTCAACCATACGAAACAAGTACAATTGTTGCTTCAATAACTGTTTCTGTGCTAGGGACTTGGTCATGTATAACTTGTCAAGTTTGGCCCACATACTAGCTGCACTTTTCTCTTTGGCCACTTCCCTCGGCACTTTGTCCGCAAGACACAAGATAATGGCACTCATTGCTTTGTCATCCATCTCGGTCTTCTCCACGATTGAGAGATTAGCCGGCATACCCGCCTCTCCTTTCAACGCCTCATTGCACTTTTGTTGAGTTAAAATTGCCCTAACCTTCACCTTCCACAACCCGAAGTCGTTACTCTCGGTGAACTTCTCAATCTCCCACTTAGAACCCATGATACCTTAATCGTTTGATCCTTGCCCCACAGTGGGCGCCAATTGTTGTGAATTCGATTAACTCACACCAATACCTTTGATGTGTGTGGAGTAATTCGATTAAAGTAATCAAATAAGTAGGACCGGCAATAATAATAATAACAAAAGTAAACCGCGAAAACGTAAAGAACACAAGCATATTGTTTACCCAGTTCGATGTTAATGAACCTACTCTGGGGGAGGGCAGCCCTATCCGTTCCACTATCAATGAAGTTCTTGATTACAATGAAATTCTCTCCACAAGAGTTACAAGAATTAGATAATTCCCTAATTTTACCCAAGTCCCGAATTTCTTCCTGTGACCAAGAAATTCAACCAATAAGTGTTTCTCAAGGTGATAGAATGTTTCTCCAACCCTAGAGTCTTCCCAAGATGTTACTCTATTAACCCTAGTCTTTTGTTGGCATTAGAAACCCTAAAACACACGTTATTCCATCAGAAAACGCACAACCTGTATATAGGCCCGCGCACTTGCGCGGCGCGCAGGGAAGGTTGCACGACGTGCCTGTTGGAACAAAATATGTGTTAATACACACCCTTAAGTTTTGATGATAACAAAGTATTAAATGGACAATTGATGGTACTAATGTTTAAATTAAGTGCAGGAGAATTCAACGTTTAATCAAGAGCACACTTAATTTAAACTCTGATGAAACCAATGGAAGTCTGAATATTTAGACTCTGAAAGAGTTCAGATGCTACAACGTGGTCAGAAGCTATACAAAGTTCAGAAGCTCAAAGTATATCAGAACGTCTGAAGCTGTTCAGGGACTCAGAGGAGTTCAGAAGCTCAAGGATGTTCAGAGGCCTACAAGAGTTCAGAGGCTGTGTTCTAGTCATAAGTCATTCAGAGGATGAAGACGTTCAGAAGCTGAATTACGAAGGACTAACAGAGGTCAACCATTCAAAGACCAATCAGACTCCAAGTTATCATAGGTTCATCAGAAGCAAAGGAATTCTCAGTCATCAGAGGGCTACATCAACTACAACTTATCAAGCCTGATGACTTGTTCTAAGGTCAACTAAAATGCAACGGTCACAAAGGATGTGATCCCTCTCTCTAGGAGCTAGTTGTACCTTATAACTGTACCTTTGGACAGACAGCAAAGGTGAAGCTTCTCTGCAAAGGAAGACGTGACTTTACTCAACGAATCTTCAATGTCTATAGCTGTCCAAGTTGCAACAGGAATTTCTCCAACGTCTCAATGTCTTTCTCAACTCATATAAATATTCCAAAGAAAGAATTGATGAGTAGCGCTCACCATTAGATAAAATCTCTCAGAAGGAAGTGAGAATTTGAATTGTAATAGATAATATCTCTCAAATGAAGTGAGCATAGAAACTAGCTTAGAGCCTCTGAAGTTATTATGTATGTAATAAGTCTTAAGCTCTTAAGTTAGTAGTAAGTCTTCTGCTTAGTGTAGAAGCACGTAAGTCTCAATCTTAGTGATTAGAGCAGTGAAATCTTGAGCTTGAGTGCTTGAGCAAGGAAGCCTCTGATCTTGTGTGATCAGAGCAAGGAAGTCTCTATGTCTTGTGTGACTAAGAGCAGGAAGTCTCAAGCTTGTGTGCTTGAGCAACTATTGTAATCCTAGTGATTATAGTGAAACTCTCTTGGAAACAAGGGGACTGGAGTACTCTCAATTTGTGAGGGGAACCAGTATAAATTGTTGTGTGTTCTTCTCTCTCTCACTCTCTCATTTACTCCTTCATCATTCATAACGCCATAAGTTAATTGTGTGAATAATCCGATGTGCTTTAAAGACTCTGAAAAGATTTAAATATCTTGGAAAGTTTTTAAATATCCAAAACACAATTCAACCCCCCCCCCCCCCCCCTTCTTGTGTTTTCTCCACGCACCTTCAATTGGTATCAGAGCTCCGGTTCTGTTGGTAAATCGCTTAACCGTGAGACAGTCAAGATCCAAAGGAGAAAACCTCCATGGCTCAAAACATGGATGAGTGGAAGCATAAGCTACATCAACAAGTTGTTGATCTTAGCAAGAAATTTGAAGATGAACTGAGCTTAAATGAAGATCTGAGCAACAATCAAAATCCTTCCACATCAGGGGCTAATCAAACTTCTAGTATTGTTTCTACAGCTACTACTTTTTGCCTCATCAGTGATGATAATGAAAGCATTCAGTGGGCAACAGTAAATGGCTTGTTGGATCAATATGAGGAGTTTAGGATGGAGGAAAATGAGAGCATTGAGAAAATGAACATAAGGTTTCAAGCTATAACAAGCAAGCTTGAAGAGCACAACAACAAACTCAGCAACAAAGAGCTTGTAAGCAAGTTGCTGAGAAGTTTGCCTCTGGATTGGAATGAAATTCCACATACTATAGAGGAAACTAAAGACATCAATTCAATGAGTCCTGAATCATTGATTGATTTACTCAGAGTCCATGAATTGGCTCTGAAGGATATGCAAGAGTTGAAACGTGAAGAAGCAGAAGCAGCAAGGAAAGGAAAGCAAGCATTGGAGCATGAAGATCTTGTTGAAGAACCTGATGAAGAGTATCTTGAAAGGTTTTCAAGAAAAATTCAAAGATGGTACATCTTCAAGAAGAATGGAGGAAGACTAGCTAAAGGAATGACAACATGGGATGTACTAGACAACTTCTCTGAAGATGAGTCTGAAAGAGAACCAAGAGCTGAAGGATCAAGTTCTTAAGATGGCTTAGACTCTGAAGACTCAGGCTCTGATGAAAAGTCAGAACCTGAGAGCAAAGAAAGCATCCAGAGAACAATAAATCAGGTATATTCTAGTCTTTCCAAAGCTAAATTGATCAAGCATCTTAATAAGACCTTACTTAAACTCTCTGATAGTCAGCAGAAGTATAAAAAGCTTAAAGCAGACTATGAGAATTTAAGTAAGCAAGCAAATCACTCTGAAGGTCTTGAACAAAAAGATTTTATCAAAACTAAAGACCTTGAGAATGAGTTTGCTATATGTTACAAACCCCTTGAGCACTCTCTAGCTCTCAAAGAGTACTGTAACATCAATGCTGATCAAAATAAAATTGTTTCCATGCTTTGCAACCTTAAGACCAGCAATACTAATGGGAGTGGATACTCTAGTAGTAAAACACTAGAGGAACCAAGCTCATCAGTTATTGATGGAAGCTTCTCACTTCCAAATCTTTACACTACATTTGTATCTGATAGCTCTCAGATGAAACAAATGGAGGATGAAGATTTGGCAGCTAACAGTCTAGGACCCTCAAGCAAGTGGGTACCAAGAGACAAAATTGTTTACTTGATTGCAGGTGAAACTAAGACTTTGAACCTTCCAATCACATGGATGTATGTGACTGTGAATGGAAGAAGAGCAATTGTGCATAGAAGGCACATTCTTGAAGAGTCAGATGGAGAAGAAGATGAGATGAAGTACATAAGGAGCAGGAAGGAGTATGAAGACCTTGAAGCATGTATTGAAGATGACAACAACTCAGTGTGGTGGAGTGATTGCTCAGGCTATGACTCTGACTACACCTAATCAAGAAAGCTACAATACAAGGTAAGTATGCTTAACTCCTGAATGACATATTCAGAGAAATAACTCTCAAGGGTTGAAAATGTCTTCTTAGGATACACAGTGTTCAGTACTAAAAACCTTGAAAAATCCTGTCTAAACATATTTTCTTGTGTCCTGAAAGACTTGTTTTTCAGCCTCTGAAGTTCTTCAGGTTTCAGCATCTGAAGAATCTCAGACTCTGAGAAACGTTTCAACCTCTGACGGTTAAGCCTCTGAATACAAAATGAATTGGAAACGTTTAAGTATTTTTACTAAAACGTTTTGGCGCTAAATAGACAACACGTACACACGTTCTGATTGGTTTGAACGCAGTTAATGATTAGTTTGTTTTATTTTCTTTAATGTATTGTGTGTTTTTAATTTGTTTTATGTTTTCTAAAAACTCTTAAACACTCACACCCTACACTATCAAACTATTGCTCTTCAAAGCCAGAACAAACTATATCTCTTACTTTAGCATCCTCCACACCCTAACCTTCTGAAATGGCATCTACTTCAACACCAATTCCAGACTCCTTGTTGATTTTTCCTGATAACTTTCCGATCAACACCATTGCTTGCGAGGAGATGTTTTCTACAGACTTATCTCTCAAGATGGAGGGAAAATCTTTGAACCTGGTTATGGAACAACCAGTGGACTTTGATAGTTTGGAAAAGAACCATCTTGATGTCCTAAAGTTCTTTTCTAATCACAAAGGGAGCTTTAGGTACATGAATTTATTAAATGGTCCAATCTATCCTACTCTGGTGAAAGATTTCTGGATTAGAAGCAAGGTGAGGACTGTTGAAGATTATCACAAGGAGCTAGCTGCAAGGAGGAAAGAAAAGCCTGAAAATGAAGACAAAACCCCTCAAGAGTTAGGTCTAAGAGTCATTGAAGAAACGGAGGTGCATTCTGTTGTGTGCGGATTTGAAGTAATTCTCACTACTTTAAACTTGGCTAAGGTGTTATCCATCTCAAACGAAGGCATCCATTATACCTTTAGTCACAGTGAAGCACAAGAATCTATGTTTCTGAAGAATATGACAAGACATTGATATGTCAAAGGAACAAGCTGTGAGAGCAACAAGATAGGTGATCTAAAGCCCTCTCAGAGGATATTAGCCAAAATCATGTTAAGTTCTATATTTCCAGGAAATAAAAATCCTGATCACTTGTCATGGGATCATAGACACTTTGTCTATTTTCTCACTAGGAAATATGATTTAAATTGGGCTAAATACATCTTTAATCACCTATGCAAATCTGTGCTCTTATCTCAAAATCAGGCCAAGACTGATATACATGTAGTCTACCCAAGGGTCCTCAGTGAGATTTTCTATCAGTGTGGAGTAATAGATATAATCAAAGCTGCTGGTCATGACTACTTGTTAAGAGAATGCAGAGCCTCCACATTATTTGTTCTTTCACTAGCTTGCATGAACCTGTTGTCAGAACTTGAAGCACAACCTTCAGAACCTCTGGTATATCAATCTCACTCAGAACCTTCCTTGGTTAAGAAATGGAACATTGGCATGCCTACAATTTCTTGTGACATTGTCAATAAGTATATTCAACTGTTGGACAACCTAGGAGAAGGATTTGAGACTGAGAAGGTAGTGCTGAAAAAGAAGAGAAGAAGGTTAGTGAAAGCATATGAATTTGAAAACTCAAAGAGTGATGATGAGCCTCTCAGCGTCAGACAAAGGAAGCTTCTCAAGGAGTCTGAGGAAAATATTAATGAAAGCTCAGATCATAACAGATCAGGTGATGTATCTAAATCTGTTGTTGCTACTACTCAAGACATTCAGTTTACCTCATCATCAACCCAACCCCTCTCAAACTATAACCAGACAGGTTCTGAAGATAACCTTACGATAAAACAACTCATATCAGAACCTGTTAAATCAACTCTCCCTGAACCAGTCTTCATCAACATATCATCATCATCATCTTCAACTGATTCTGACTCTAATGAGTTAGATGAGATTCTCGCTAATTTTGAACTACTTAATGCCAAATCTAAGCATAAAATAGCTCAATCATCCATGGCTCAAACCTTCTCAAACCCTCATACATCCACATATCAAACCTCATCTGAACATATTGTTTCAGAAGAAAACCTGAACCTCTCACCATCAGACCATGTTGAGGCTATGATCAAAGAACTCTCTACAGAAGACTTCCATCTCAAAAACGTTGATCATACCAGTCCTAGTCCTCAACAATCCCAACATTTGCCTACTCTCTCCAATCCCCAAATCACTAATACACCCCTATCCAAAGAACCTCATCCAATTCAATCAAACCTTTCTGATGTCTTGAGCAATTGCAATGACTTGTTTAAACAGATACATGGTCTTTATGATCTAAGGCAAACAAATATGCCTTCATCTGAGTATGCTTCTCAATGGATAAGTCTGACAGAGGAACTGGTGAAAGAAGTGCACAATCTTCAGAAGGCAACTATGGAAGAACAGAAGATGTTTGACAAAGGGAAAGCTATCAATGCTGAGAAGGACATTCAGAATCAAATGGACACAGAGAGGAATCATCCTGAATCCTCGGCTGCAAGAGGAAAGGTGGACGATCTGAATGTTCCTCCTCAAGACAGTCTGAGGGGTGATCAACCAAATCAACAGTATCTAAGGAACCCTTTCTATGAAGATGACATCAGAAGGATTGAAGCAAAAGTAGACAAGTTTGTGGGATTGATGGAAGAAGTAAATGCAAATCAGAAAAACATCATTACAACCCTAGCATCTTTCTGTAGTCAACCCCAACCTTAGGACTTGTTTGATTGCTTACATGACTTTATGATTGATAATTTGCAAAGCATCCTGATTGGACTAAAAATGTTGTTTAGGTTAAAACACTAATTGTTAATCAGACATACCTATTCACTATATTTATCTAAATATGCAAGTTGATTAATTCTGTTCGGTATGTCGTTTGTTTGTCTGTTTTAACTCTTTAAATGATTTCTATCTTGCAAAATAATCTTTCAAACTCTTGAATCTCATTCACTTTTCATATGTACAATATGTGGATATTCTTAAAGTATCAAATTACATAACAAGAGAAGGCATAAAAGTAAGAAATCAAATAAAACAAACCAAAGTAATGAATTTTATTTCATTAAGAACATAAGTTCTGTATTACAGACTAATATTTCTAAGAACAATCTTCTGGATGCTCTAAAAGGTCATGTTTGTGGTTACAAGCATACATGACCTTTGCAGAGGGGAAAGGTTGAGGTTTTGGCTGAAGCCATCCAACCAGTAGTCTTTCTTGAAGAAACCAACTCTGTTGCATCAGTTTGGTTTTCCTCAGGAGAAGACTCTAGCCCCTCTAGAGCCTTGGATATCAGTTTGATTTTCTTCAGGAAGATATGTCTTCAGAACTTAAAACAGTCAGAGTGCAAAGATTTCTCTTCAGACTCTGAACTGAGTTCTTCTGGAAAGGACACTGGTTTTGTTTCCATTGGTTTCTTCTTATGTTTTCTCCTATCTTGACTGACTCTCACTGAAACTACTTTCTTCTTCTCTGAGCGTTTCATTTTTTTCTCTCAAGAGATCTATTAATAACCTAAGATTATTCTGTGTGAGTAAAATGACTAGGTATCTCTCTCCTTTTATAAGCAAAATTCAATGGCCGAGTATTAAATGTGTTAACCACTCCTGATTTGACGGCATTGAAAGTTGAATTTCTATTAATTGCTTATATTACCTTTTTGATAATGACAAAAGGGGGAGAAAGAATATTGGTAAATCAATTGTTGGAAGAAGCGAAATTACTTGGCTTTTTAGGGCCATGTGGTGCTTCAGAGAGAGAACGTAGGAGAGTGGTCAAAATAGTAGCATGAGGTACATGCTGTGTTATGACAATCTGATCTTTGAGGATTTCAAAATATTGTACTAAAGAGCTCTGAACTGTTTACAAATTTTTGTTCAGACTCTGAGCTATTTTTCTTTGAAAAGATTTTTTAAAGCTCTGAACTGTTTGAAAATATTTTGAACTCTGAAGCTGTTAATGATAACCATCAGAACCAAGTGTGTATGTAGAAGTCTTTAAGCGTCTCTGATCCTATTTTGTCATTCAATTTAAATATTGCTTCAATTTAAATATTGCTTCATCTTGCATCTGCATTAAGGGCTTAATTTTCAAGAAGAATGCATTTATTAATTGAAGTTTATTATTCATAGTTAGTTCTTGAGTAAGGGTGCAACTTTACTCAAAGATTATCACACTATGGAAAGAAGAAGCTTGCAAACCTTGTTCTTTAAATAGTGAAATATGAATAATTTAAGTCATATAATAAAGTATTTCTAAAACTTATTAAAATTAACTATGGATACAAAATAGGGGGAGCTTACAAACCTAACCCTATGGGTTATCAGACTTAGGGGGAGCTTGCAAAACTCAGAAGCCTAATGTCAACATAGCTGATTTTTATCAACAACAATTGTATTTAATACTTGTGTTTGTCATCATCAAAAAGGGGGAGATTGTTGGAACAAAATATGTGTTAATACACACCCTTAAGTTTTGATGATAACAAAGTATTAAATGGACAATTGATGGTACTAATGTTTAAATTAAGTGCAAGAGAATTCAACGTTTAATCAAGAGCACATTTAATTTAAACTCTGATGAAACCAATGGAAGTCTGAATATTTAGACTCTGAAAGAGTTCAGATGCTACAACGTGGTCAGAAGCTATACAAAGTTCAGAAGCTCAAAGTAGATCAGAACGTCTGAAGCTGTTTAGGGACTCAGAGGAGTTCAGAAGCTCAAGGATGTTCAGAGGCCTACAAGAGTTCAGAGGCTGTCTGCTAGTCATAAGTCATTCAGAGGATGAAGACGTTCAGAAGCTGAATTACGAAGGACTATCAGAGGTCAACCATTCAAAGACCAATCAGACTCCAAGTTATCAAAGGTTCATCAGAAGCAAAGGAATTCCCAGTCATCAGAGGGCTACATCAACTAGAACTTATCAAGCCTGATGACTTGTTCTAAGGTCAACTAAAATGCAACGGTCACAAAGGATGTGATCCCTCTCTCTAGGAGCTAGTTGTACCTTATAACTGTACCTTTGGACAGACAGCAAAGGTGAAGCTTCTCTGCAAAGGAAGACGTGGCTTTACTCAACGGATCTTCAATGTCTACAGCTGTCCAAGTTGCAACGGGAATTTCTCCAACGTCTCAATGTCTTTCTAAACTCATATAAATATGCCAAAGAAAGAATTGATGACTAGCGCTCACCATTAGATAAAATCTCTCAGAAGAAAGTGAGAATTTGAATTGTAATAGATGATATCTCTCAAATGAAGTGAGCATAGAAACTAGCTTAGAGCCTCTTAAGTTATTATGTATATAATAAGTCTTAAGCTCTTAAGTTAGTAGTAAGTCTTCTGCTTAGTGTAGAAGCAAGAAAGTCTTCTGCTTAGTGTAGAAGCACGTAAGTCTCAATCTTAGTGATTAGAGCAGTGAAGTCTTGAGCCTGAGTGCTTGAGCAAGGAAGCCTCTGATCTTGTGTGATCAGAGCAAGGAAGTCTCTTTGTCTTGTGTGACTTAGAGCAGGAAGTCTCAAGCTTGTGTGCTTGAGCAAGGAAGTCTTTGATCTTGTGTGATCAAAGCAAGGAAGTCTCTATGTCTTGTGTGACTAAGAGCAGGAAGTCTTGAGCTTGTGTGCTTGAGCAACTATTGTAATCCTAGTGATTATAGTAAAACTCTCTTGGAAATAAGGGGACTGGAGTACTCTCAATTTGTGAGGGGAACCAGTATAAATTGTTGTGTGTTCTTCTCTCTCTCACTCTCTCATTTACTCCTTCATCATTCATAACGCCATAAGTTAATTGTGTGAATAATCCGCTGTGCTTTAAAGACTCTGAAAAGATTTAAATATCTTGGAAAGTTTTTAAATATCCAAAACACAATTCAACCCCCCCCCCCTTCTTGTGTTTTCTCCACGCACCTTCAGTGCCAACCACAAAAGAATCATCAGTGCCAGGAGCTTGCACTGCGCGACGCGCCACCACCAGAAGCCAACCTCTTGATTTCTTCTTCATCCAATTTCAAGGTAATTTCCAACAATTTAATAATTGATGATGTATTTGTCGTTGAATTTCGTTGCGTATTTTATCATTAAATTGTCGATGTATTAATGATAATTTCGCCGTTGTTCGTTGTTGAAGTTTAGACAATTTTGTTGCGTATCTTAAATTTATTTTGATGATTGTTTTAGAAGTATGTGTGTGACACCCAAAATGACACCATTTAGTTATAATATCTTATGGAAAATGCTAAACAGTGCTCTGGGGCACTGGTTAAGCATATTAAAATAGAAATTTCGTCTCGAAATGCATGCATTCAATACCTCAAAAGTATAAAAAGTTGTCTTTTCGAAATTACTTTTATCTTTTATTTATTTTTTGGTATGCTTAACAAGTGCCCCGGGGGCACTGTTTAACATACCCATATCTTATTTAAAATGTGAGTCGGGTTTATTACAAGTTACGCTTTCTGTAACGGCCGACATCGGGGTGATTGACATTTATGGCTCTTAGTCGTTTTTCGATAGTCATTATTGAAGAGGACGTTAAATCCGTCCTCCCGTTAATGGTCTTGGCTCCGCACCGAGGGCTAGCTGAAGGCAGAAATACAATCTACTCTAACTCTTAAAACTTTTACTTCACATCTTATTGACTCGAACGTCGGAATACCTGCAAGTACAAAACGCTCGTACCATTCATCAAAATGAAAGAGGTGTACTACCAAAATAGATCGATTATGATCAAGGTAAAATCATTCGATCATTCTTACCAAGTTTTATTTTCAGTTGATGATGCATTACGATTTGATTTCCATTCCCATATGTCGGCGCTAGCAACGCCATTGGTTGTGCATTACTACTTATTATTTTCAAGGTCCACTTCTCATGCACCATCAACTAAAATGAACATAATACCACACTAAGCCTTATTTTTCTTCAATTTGTCACTACTCGTGGCGTGTGGTTATGCTGGTACTATATAATCAAACCATTGAAAACCAACCTGTGTGAAAGAGGTAAATTGCTTTTGGTAGCAATGTGGAATTAATGCCTTAAAATGAAAACACGTCAACAATTCAACTCATGTTAAATTAGAACTTAGAATACACTGATAAAAGAGCTTTTATAGTACATATGAAAAATTTAAATGTATCCATATATTAGATTGTTTAATTAATAAATTAACGATTATTTTACAAATAAAAAAATTATTTGTCGATTATTGTATTTTAGTAATGATAATTTCATAAGAAAAAACACAATTTCAATGTTTTTTAAGCATTACACTAATTTTTTTACATTTTTCCATAAAAAAATTCAATATTGACTATTATGAGTGATAAAAATTCAAAAAATATATAAAATTTTATTTTTTTTACAATTTTGATAAATAGTATTTAATTATTATAATATTTTAAATGATAGAAAAATGATTTCTTTCGAAAAAAAAATCATTTACCTAATAATTTAATAATCTAATGTACAAGTAAAATGAAATTTATCTTATGTATCCCCACTACTAAACTATTGTTGGAGTCGGAGATACAGCACACCCGGTGAAGCAGATTCGTGTACTGAATATTTGTCAAAGCACCATTGATGTAAAGTCAAAAAGGCTTGTCAACGTACACCATCCTTTAGATTTATTTGAGTTGGTGGTTGGACTACTCTCTTCTCATCAATGTACACCATCCTTTTTAGAGGATCACTCGCCTCCATATTTCGCCAATCTAAATCCGTTTCTCCTTTCCTTTCCAAATCTATTAGACTATTATTTGTGCGATACACGGGTCTTTTAGAATGTTATATATAATATTCAATTTAGTTTTTTAAGATATTAAAATATAATATATAACATTCAAATAATATTTATAGAATACTATCAAAAAAATGAAGTTAAGATATATAAATATATAATAAAAACAAAAAGTGCAAGAAAAATATTTAAAAGCTCACCAAAAATTCAGTTTCATCATAATCAGTCAATTATGCTTTATTAAAACTCACTTGGATTGGTTTAGTGTTATTGACTTGGGACCTGGGAGTGTGCTCCTCCTTAAAGTTTAAGGTTCGGTTCTCTTTGGTGTCAATTTGGGTGGACTAATTTAGCCTTTTCAAAAAATTATGCTTTATTAATTTTAAAGCAAAATTGGAGCAATTGTGAGAAAATGATTGGAGGTCAGTTGATTCCGGAAGATCATGACAAAAATATGATGGAACATCACATTTATCCAAATCAGAAGGATGCATAACACAATCAAATTCTTCGTTTAAAATCTATCCAAGCACCATAATGGATATTATAAAAATCATGCAATGCAGGTCATCCAGGTGTAAAATATATATTACCATTATTTTTTTCAACTAAAACTGCAAATTGATTTTCACGAAAATCAGATGCAAATATTTTTTGTAACATGACTGCGCCCTAAAATAAAAACAATAACAGTGTTAAATATTTGTATAGCGAATCACGGTGAGGTATTTTTTTTAACAATTTATTTGAATTAAAATAGGGTTAATTATGGTTGGCTGGAGAAAAATATATCTTTATATGTTATTAATAATAGATCTTAATTAAGGGAAAATATATATTGAATATTAAAAAAAATTAGGTAGATCAAATAAAAATAATTGGATTAGAAAAAAATCTTTGAATGTTTGATGAAAAAAAAAAAGAAACGGAGTTAATTCAGGTAAATAAAAAAAAAAAATTGGATTAGAAAAAATAGATTGAATTTGTGATGAAATAAAGAAATAGAGTTGATTTTCAGGTAAACAAAATCAGACATTATTATTAAGAAAAAATATACCTTGGATTTGGAAAAAAATGGAGTTGATTTCTAGGAAAACAAAATTAGGCATTGAAAGTCGTAGTTATTAATTGGTGTAACCAAAATATTTCAAATGAATTTAAATAACTTAGTGGTAAATGAATTAAATAATTGTTAGAGTACATGAGTTCGGTTCTTGGTGAAGAAACTTTTAACATGTTTAATAATTAAATTAGGGTTTAAGTAGGATTAAGTTAGGGTTACTTGGAGACTTAACTACTTTTATATATATAACTAGACATCGACCCGTGCTATCGGATGGGTTTTCTAGATTTTCATATATTATATAAAAAGAACTATAATAAATTTTTAAAAATAAATGACACAATCAAATTTGTCTTTCAAAATCAGTCCAAACCGACTCATTCTAGAGTATAATAAAATCACTCAAGCACCATATTGAATATTATAAAAATCACGCAATGCAGATCATCCATGTTTAAAATATATGTTGCATTAATGTTTTCAACTAAAATTTCAAATTGATTTCCGTTTATATCAATAAGGGTGTGTTTGAAAAAAGGCTAAATGTAAGTGTTTGGATCAATAGTCCAAATACATGCATTGGTTTCCGTGTTTCTATTTCTTTCTTCTCATTTTCTCTCCTACCAAACAAAGGCTAAGTGTAGCATAACGATGTATGTTGCTGTCACCAAAGTCATGTGAAAACATTTTTGGTAACATGCCATAAAAAAAATAATAACAATGTTAAATCTCAACCGAAGTGAAATGTTCAAATACAATCAAATACATTCGGTTGAAATAAAATGTATACTTACTTTATCATGGTGAAACTCAACATAATAAGTTCGATATTTGATCCGACAATAATTGACGTATTTCTCTAAGTCAGTTATTGGATATGGATTCAATGGTGCTATGTGTAAAAAACGGCAGTTATTATTAGATATGAATTCAATGGTGTTATGTGTAAAAAAGAAAGAAAGTAGTAAATATAAAACGCGACGAGATTGAATAGTTACATTATATAAAATATAAAATAAAAATAAAAAACCTCTTAAACAACGTAGCGCAAGTTGAAATTCAATATTTTGATCAGTCATAGTAGCAATAGAAACACAAATTTGTGATAGCTAAACTTGAGATATGTGTGTGTCACTACAAGAAAATTGTCATTTACCAACGGAGGTTTTTAGTGACAGCCGCATTTGCCGTAGGTATAGCAGCCATATACCTACGGAAAAAAAATTTAAATGTGGGTATATATATGTTTCATTAAAAAAAATTGAAAATTAAAAACTAAAAAAGGATAAGTTTATACTTTTATAGTTTATGCGATTCATATTTTTTTTTAATTTTAATTGTGGGTATAGATTTGTTCCTTCTTTTATGTATAGATTCAGTTTTTTTTTTCTACTTTTATGTATAGATTCGTTATATTCTTTCTATATTTTTTTCAATATTTTTTTATTAATAAATTCGGCGGTAATCATTTTTTTTGTTTACAATGTTGCCAATGAGGATTTAACCCAAGACCTCATACATATCCCTCACTACTATATCAAATTTAGTGGCTTTTGTGGTAAATCATCTTATTACTTGTATTTTATAGTATTATATATTGCTTTTAAGAAGTAGAGTATTATATTAGGAAATATATATATATATATACCACTGAATTTATTAATAAAAAATATTGAAAAAAATATAAGATAAAAAACAAATAAAATATAGAAAGAATATAATGAATCTATACATAAAAATAGAAGAAAAAAAAAGAAAAAAATATATGAATCTATACATAAAAGTAGGAACAAATCTATACTCACAATTAAAAAAAAAATGAATCGCATAAACTATAAAAGTATAAACTTATCCTTTTTTAATTTTTAATTTTCAATATATATATCCAAAAATTAAGGAACTTATGGAGAAAGAAAACAACACTCACTTTATACAAAACAAAAAATACTTTATATAAAAAATTAAAAATAAATAAAAAGAGAGAGAAAGGAACACTCAAGATACGTAACAAAAAAAAGCAGGATATAACATGCGACTCATCAATCTCTCAATTTCTCTCTCGAACTCTCGCATGAATCCCTTTTTTTAATTCTCTTCTTTCGATTTCTATCCACGGCTAATGGTTTATATTTTGATTAGGTTTTGATTTCTCATTGAAAGGTGTTTTAGAGGATAAGATCAACACTCCCCTCTCTAAGCTCTACGTTTGATTTTGGGTAAAGTTTCTATTCCACACTTTTCTTCTTCAGTTTTGTTGGGGTTTTTCTCTGTCATGTGTGTACTTTTGTTGTTCGATGCCTTCGATGCAAGTATTTGGAAACCTCGTTGACCGTAAAAAACATTATGAACTCTTTACTCATAATGTAAAAGTTTCTTGATGCCTTCGATGCAATATCGATATGAATTGAATTTTATTCATTCATAATATATGGGGATGGATTATTAGATGCCTCGATGACCCGAAAGGAATCAAATAATATTATTTATTATATAAATTGTTGCTAGTATTTGGATGCTTCATTGACCGTAAAAAAAACATTATGAACACTTTACTCATAATGTAAAAGTTGCTTGATGCCTTCGATGTGATATTGATATGAATTGAATTTGATTCGTTCATAATATAAGCGATGAATTATTCGATGCCTCAATGACCCAAAATGAATCAATGAATATTATTTGTTATATAAATTGTTGATAGTATTTGGATGCCTCATTGACTATAAAAAAACATTATGAACTCTACTCATAATGTAAAAGTTGCTTGATGACTTCGATGTGATATTGATATGAATTGAATTTGATTCTTTCTTAATATAAGAGATGGTTTATTGGATGCATCAATGATCCGGAAGAAATCAATTAATATTATTTATTATATAAATTATTGATAGTATTTGGATGTCTCATTGACCGTCAAAAAACATTATCATAGTTGCTAATCAAAAGTTGCACGATGTATTGACAAGATTCTCAAACCCAAAAAATTGAAAGCTTCTTTCTCTTTGAAAATAAAGCAATTGAAAAATCAAGATAGTACAAATGTGGTGTTGGCAAATGTGTTATCATTAATGATTTGTTGGAGAAGATGTGAATGACATTTTACGAGCTGCAAGACAGGTATATTTTATTTTACTCTCTGTGTTCATATTTTGAATATTATGAAAACATCAATTAACTTGAATTTGTAATTTGATCTCTTTTATTTTCTATAGGTTACATATGCTTCTAGTGCCCCCGACCAAACGGATTCTCAAAGTCCATACACTGACAAAGATTGAAGAGAGAGATTAGAAGTAAACAATGTAAACTGTTGTTGTTTATTGCTTGGTAGGAATGTCATGTACTATGTTGTGGGCTGTAAGCCGTTGGAGTTTATTGTTTGGTAGGGATGTCATACATATATATGTTTTTAGAGTTGTAATTTTGGGATGGATTTGATTAGAAGTAACTATTAGTTCTCTTAAGTTATTTGGAAGATTTAGCTAGGTGCCACTGTTTTGGTGTTTTAATGTACTCCGTTAGTTTGTAAGACTTATTTTTTTTTTTAATCAATATAATGGAAATTCTCTTTTATAATTTAGTTGACTTGGTGTGTAGAAAACATGCATATTGGCAAATTATTATTATTATTTAAAAAAAAAAGTAGAATTTGTAAAAAAAAAAAATGCAAAAAAAAAAAAAAAAATCAAACTTATACCAACGGACAAATTCATGGGTAAATCGATTTACAATAGTTTGTAATGTCCGTGGGTATAGCTCCTAGGCTAGTCCAACGCCAAAAAATGTTGTTGCTATAGGTTATAGCAACGGCAAATTGCCATGGGTACATCGAGATAAAGTAGACGGAACAAAACGTCCGTGGGTATAGGTTTTATGGTCTGTACCCACGAATTTTGGACTTTAGCAACAACATTTCGCCGTAGCTATATGTCAAGTTTCTTGTAGTGTGTGTCTATATATATATATATATATATATATATATATATATATATATATATAGAGAGAGAGAGAGAGAGAGAGAGAGAGAGAGAGAGAGAGAGAGAGAGAGAGAGAGAGGAGAGAGAGAGAGAGAGAGGAGAGAGAGAGAGAGAGATGAGAGAGAGAGGAGGAGTGAGAGAGAGAGAGAAGAGAGAGAGAGAGAGAGAGAGAGAGAGAGAGAGAGAGAGGAGAGAGAGAGAGAGAGAGAGAGAGGAAAATATAAAATACGGCAAGAATGAATAGTTAGAGTAAAAGTTTGTGAAAGCTAAGTAATGAATATATATATAGGAAAACAAAGCACATACGATAAATATTCATAACACATCTTTATAAAATAAAAATTAATTTCTATTTAAACAAATTAAATATTTGTATAGCAGCGAAAAATATGAAATTATATATTGTTGTGACACGTCATGGGTTCGATTTCTACCGAGGCAGGTGTATTAAAAAATTGCAGACTTAGAAAAAAAAATTAAACATGTATTACAGAAAAAATTGATTATATAATATATTTGCAATTCAAAAAAAAAAAATGTATTACAGAAAAAATTGATTGGATTCCATATTGAATACATGTTGGTTACAAAAATATTTCAAATTAATAGATATGTCATAGTGGCTAATATATAAAACATTTACAAAAAGGTTATAAGTTCAACTCCTACTGAGGACATTTTTTAAGAATTAAATTTTAGTTTTAGTAGGGTTAAATTAGGGTAAAAATCACGCAATGCAAATCATTCATGTTTAAAATATATGTAGGAGAGGAAATGAGAATAGAGAAATATAAAACGCAGCGAGAATGAATAGTTAGAGTAAAAATTTGTGAAAGCTAAACTTAAGATATATATAGAGGAAAAGTAAAGCGTATACGATAAATATTCATAACATATCTTTATAAAATAAAAATTGATTTTTATTTAAACAAATTAAATATTTGCATAGCAGCGAAAAATATTAAATTATATATTGTTGTGACACGTCATGGGTTCGATTTCTACTGAGGTGGGTGTATAAAAAAATTGGAGACTTAGAAAAAAAAATTGAACATGTATTACAAAAAAATTGATTGGATTGCATATTCAATACATGTTGGTTGCAAATATATTTCAAATTGATTAATATGTGATAGTGGCTATATATGAAGCCTTTACAAAATGGTTATAAGTTAAACTTTTGCTGGGGACATTTTTTAATAATTATATTAAGGTTTTAGTAGGGTTAAATTATGGTTACTTGGAGACTAGGGATGGCAATTTGACCCATACCCAGTGGGTACCCGCAGAAAATACCCACAACGGGTAGGGTAAAAACCCGCATTTTGGGTATGGGCACGGGTATGGGTAATTACCCACAAAAATGAGCGGGTATGGGTGCGGGTACGGGTACCTTAGTACCCACCCCGCCCCATACCCATATAATATATATTTATTAATTTAATTTATATTATTATATAAAAGTATATGTATATTAGTTTTAAAAAATACAAACACTATTAAACTATTATCCATGTTTTTAATAAAAGTGTTTATTTTAAGGTAATCAGAATCGGACCGGACATTGAACCGGCATGCTTACTGGTTCAAGGTTCAACTGCTCGGACCGGGGTTCAACCGGGTCCAACCGTTTTTAATTAAATATATAATTTATATTTTTAAATAACACATAGTATATTTACATAGTATTGTTTCTTTACGTTTTTAAAATTTTATTTTCTATAATTTGAAGGGAAAAAAAAAGTCTAAAATCCTTGGCAAAAATTACCGTAATAACTTATAAAACATGAAATAACCCTCTTTTTTTTCTAAAACAATGCTAAACAATACCTTACAAAAAAATAGTGGGCTTGGCCCAATACATTTATTTTCAATAAATAACTCTAACTTTCCTTTAAAAAAAAAAAAAAAAAAACACTAACTAATAGTGACCTAATTTTATGCAGACAAGACAACATATCTTTCTCTTTCTTCTCCTATGCGCCGCTCTTTCATCTTCTTCTCTCATGTGCTGTAAATTTCTATTTCTACTACATCTATGTCTCTCATCATCTATTCAATCAAATCAATCCTTTTGATTTCTATTTCTACTATGTCTCTCACCATCTATTCAACCAATCCTTTTGATTTCTATTTCTACTATCTCTCACCATAGATGAAATAAGAATATGGGAAGATCCTATTTTGATTTGATGATTTCTGTTCCAATCCTTTTTTGTCTTGTTTTTTTTTAAAGAAAAACGGTTGAACCTCTAAAATGGGACAAACCACCGGTTTCCGGTTTTCTCCCGGTTTTTAACCGGTTTTCCGGTTCAAATCCCGGTTCATTATAATGGTGATTTTTAAGGTCAACCGGACCGGACAAGGGTCCGGTTCACGGTTGAACCGGTCGAACCGGACGGTCCGGTCCGGTTTAGATAACATTGGTATATTTATAACATAATCAAACACAATGTGAATATGTCAACAGAGATATGAACTTTAACATGAGATTAGTAGTAATTTTGTTTATAATTTTCATAGATCGACATTAAAATCTTTGAATTTTATTAAAATAATATGATATTTTATAATTGATCGATTAATTCTTCGCAAAAGTGCAGGTAATGGGTACGGGTATGGGTACTTAGGTACCCACAAAGTATGGGTACGGGTGCAAAATTTGTTACCCAGTCGGGTATGGGGACGGGTACGGGTATTTTTTCAAACTGCGGGTATGGGGATGGGTACTATAGTACCCTACCCATTGTCATCCCTATTGGAGACTTAACAACTTTTATATATACTAGACACCGACCCGTGATATCGCATGAGTTTTGTAGATTTTCATATATTATATAAAAAGAACTATAATAAATATTTTAAAATAAATGACACAATCAAATCTGTCTTTTAAAATCAGTCCAAACTGACTCATACCAGTGTATAATAAAATCACCCAAGCATCATATTGAATATTATAAAAATCACGCAATGCAGATCATCCAGGTATAAACACTACAAAAAAACAGGCCATTTTGCGGCAGTTTTTTGTCCATTTAGCGGGGGTTTTCAGCCTCCTTAGAATGTTTAGCGACAATTTTTGAAACCCCCACTTAATGGATTCCCACAAATTAAAAACGGCAGTTTTTTTTAACCCCTGGTATCACGTTTTGAAACCACCGGAATTTAGTGTATCCATTTTCCGGGGGTTTTTAACCTCCTAAGAATCAGTGCAGGATGTGTTTATAATTTTATCATTTTGCAGGGGTTTTTAGCCTCCTTATAATCAATGCTGATTTTTTTTTGTTGAATATTAATGCTGATTATTTTATTTTTTTGCTGATTTGATTTTTTTTTTATTTCACTCAATTCCAAAATAAATATAAATAACTATGATGACATAAAATTATATATGTTATATAATATCAAAAGTAACTAACAATTCATAATAGCAAAAAACTCATCGTAACAAAATATACAATTAATATAACTTTTGTTCACCATCTCAAATCAAAATACAGCAAATGTAAATTCTCTTACATAGTACTTAGCTCCAACAAAATGTTGGTTGAAGTTAAATTTAACTTCAAAACGGTGTTATAAAAACTGAGGTTTCCTAACAAAGGCAATAATCACGATCTAATAAAGACAACAATGTGAATATGGTAATCAATGCAATATATCAACGACGACCTTGCTTGGACTTTTTAGATCTGGAAATACCAATAAGCAATCATAATTAAGTCATGATCTAACTTAACAAAATTATTCATCAGGTTTGTCAAATCATATTGTTACTATTTCAGGAGGAAAAAATTCATACTTGCTAGAACTGGGAATCTGGTCCATAGCAACATTATGAGGAGTTTTTCCACCTTTCTTCTTAGGATGAGGAGTGACTATGTGTACACCATTTTTACCATCTACAACACAAATTTAATCAAGATATGCTCACTACATAATAGAGAATAATAAACAGGGAGAAATATAAACAACTGCTATAACCAATTACATTTATCTTTCAAACATAAAATGCCATGGAAAATAGATATAAATTTGGTATCTGCAACCTTATCATTTTAATCTCACCAAGTCTCATACACTCTACAACACATAAAGCGAAGAAACCAGAACCATTAAACACAATTCTAGGAATTTCAAATTTGACAGTAGAATCATAAGTCCATGGATAAAATAAGTCAGAAACAACACAATCTGGATGTTGCTCAAGTAGTAGTTTCTCAAATAGATTTTGTAACAACTTTGTGGCTTTACAAAACATAGGAAAGATTTCAGGTCAATGGATTGAATCAATATTTACACACCATTTTTACCATCTACAACACAAATTTAATCAAGATATGATCACTACATAATAGAGAATAATAAACAGGGAGAAATATAAACAACTACTATAACCAATTACATTTATCATTCAAACATAAAATGCCATGGAAAATAGATATAAATTTGGTATGCGCTCAATGCTTAAAGTATTAACATTTGTGTCATACTTCAATGATTAAGGCAAGCTGTAGCTACCGTTGCAGGAAGCAGTGGCAATGTATTGTATGCTCGTGTGTATGTGTGTGTGCGTAATAACCCTACCAGTCTTTCTAGGAAAAGCATTTTTATCTTTCTTGGCAGAAAGTGGAGTTTGTGATCCAGCCTCATTTGGTCTTTTGTTGTTCTTGCCCCGATCAAGATTCAAAACATGAAACCATGTATAAGTACTAGTGTAGTCTGTGCATAATACAATCATAAGATAATAAAAAACACAGATAACAAAATTGTACAACAGTTGATTACCTTCTGAACAGGAGTCTCCTCTTCATCACTAATATCTTCATCACTAATAACTGGTGCATTCACATTTGTTCCCTTGTTGTTCTTGCCCTGATCCACCTTCAAAACATGAAAACATGTATAATAATGGTGTAATCTGTTCATAACACAATCATAAGAAAAAAAATAATGATACATCACATTACACATAAAGAACAAATTACATGAAAGTGCAATTTACCCTGCTACTATCAATGTTCTACATACTTCAAAACTAAGTACTAAAATCAGCAAGCCATAGCAGACACAAGAATTAACCCTATCCATCACAGTTAAATTATAGCAAGGACACCTCTTTAGCTACTTTTGAAGATATGCTAATAAAAGAACTTACATTCGATAAACCTAAGATGTCAGCCACTTCCCGAGGAATCCCTCCTTCTTTCATCATAAGGTAAGCTTTAAATGCAGCTTCCAAGTTTGTGTACTTTCCTTGCCAAAAGTTAGATGATGTATACGCAACATTTAAAGAATTACTTAGATGCGAAAGTCGAACTCCGTTGCTTGTAAATGTATTAGTGGGAGTTGCTGCCATACCCATGCATCGAACTCTTCCAGGATGCTCAGGCCCAAGCACTCTACCGACAACATCATTAGGCGAAATTACAGATTCATCAACATTGTTTTTAGCCAAACCCACTTCAATTTGTTCCTATTAGCATATTCCACCAAGTCAAAAAATAATACGGTGAAGCATCCAAAATAATAATTTATTCAATTTAATTTAAACTTACCACAATAGCCTTTGCTGCATCATTTACAATTGACCCATCCTTTTTTTTATGGGTTTCAATATACACTTTTCCACGGCTAGGCTTCTGTCCAGTTTCCAAAAACTAAAATAGAAAAGATGTCAAAATTGATAGTAAATTATATTAAATAGTAAAACATATGAAGTTAATTAGTAAACCTACCATCTCATGTCTTTTTATTGAAAGAGGTTTAGAACCACCAGTATGAGGAATAACTTGCTTTCTTCGATTTTCTTTATTTTTTCTACAACGCTCCTATTAACACCAAATACAATTATTATTATTTAAAAAGAATATATCAAACCAAAAATGCAGCTTGAGGTTTAGAAACACAATGATACTATGTTCAATTATGAACCAAGTCTTCATAAAACCAACTGGTTTATGTCTGATTTGAGGGAAAGAACATAGATTTAAAACTAATCTATCTTCCCTTTTTTATACGTATATTGCATATAAAAAACAGTCAGCATCTAAGACAGAAAAAGAAACTGAAGAAACAAAAAAATAAACGATCAAAGCAATCAAGTTTTACCTGCGTTTCTGGGTTGAGACGATAGTTAACAAACATTGCCCATTGAATTGAGTCTACACCATCAGGTTTGTTACTTATGATTTCATCTTTGGTTTTTGATGGATCATACATGTCATCCCACAAAGTTTGTCTATGTGCAGCCCACTTCTTTGAAATGCTAAGGTTGCAATATCTCTTTGTAAGGGCTTCAGTAGTCATAAATTTAAATCGAGACTTCAAAATAAAAAAAAAAACAAACTCAGATTCTAGCAATTTAAATAATTATTTTAACTGCTAATGTAAATGAAAAGCTATAAAAGTATAATATTAATACCTATAATATTGTTGTAAAGCAATTATCAAAGTAACTTATTGGCATGCCTTTAAATTCTCCAGACCACCTTTCAAAACTAATTGGAAATAAATTTCCATCAATTGCTAATGTTCCACAATATCTAGCAAGCAAGGGTTGTGCTTCACCATATGCATTGGTTTTCGTGTTTCTATTTCTCTCTTCTCATTTTATCTCCTACCAAACACACCCTTATTGATCCAAACGGAAATCAATTTGAAATTTTAGTTGAAAAAATTAATGGCATCATATATTTTACTACAAAAAACATGCTATTTAACGGGGGTGTTGGGCGCGAGTGTCCAGATTATTGGACAGTTGAAGCAATAGACCCACAAGGAGCTACTAAAAGGAATACATGCATTGATTTCCGTGTTTCTATTTCTTTCTTCTCAATTTCTCTCCTACCAAACAAATGTTAAGTGTAGCATAACGATGTACGTTGTTGTCACCAAAATCAAATGCAAATATTTTTGGTAACATGACCGCGCCATAAAATAAAAATAATAGCAATGTTAAACTCTACCAATGTGAAATGCTCAAATACAATCAAATACATTCGGTTGAAATAAAAGTTATAATTACTTTACCATGGTGAAACTCAATATAATAAGTTCGATATTTGATCCAACAATGATTTACGTACTTCTCTAAGTCAGTTATTGGATATAGATTCAATGGTGCTATGTGTAAAAAAAAAGTCAGTTATTAGATATGAATTCAATGGTGTTATGTGTAAAAAAGAAAGTAGTAAATATAAAATGCGGCGAGAATGAATAGTTAGAGTATATAAAATAAAATTAAAAAAACCTCTTAAACAAAGTAGCGCAAGTTGAAATTCAATATTTTGATCAGTCATAATAGCAATAGAAACACAAATTTGTGATAACTAAACTTGATATATATATATATATATATATATATATATATATATAGGACAAAACTTACATGCATTTCCATACATGCATTTCTTACTTTCACACTCACAAAGAGGTGATTATTTGTGTTTTTTCATTTTGAAAAAATAAAAGAAAATTATTTTTAATAAAAAAAAAAACCTCTTTGTGAGAGAAAAAGTAAGAAATGCATGTATAGAAATACATATAAGTTTTGTCCATATATATATATATGGGTAATGCTAATGCACACCCACTCACTTTTGTGAAGGTGTGTATTAGCAACATACACCTCATAATAAGACAAAAGAATCTTTATTTTTAATTTAATAAAAAATATAAGTTAGGGATAGAAATGTAATTTTAGTGTTGTTTTCTCTCACTTCTCCATTTTTTTTTTTGGTTTGCACCACCAGTTTAATCTGGTTCGGGGGTCAGTTCTGGCATCAAGTGGTTCCAGCCCCCTCCCGATCGCAGTTGCGGGGGATCGAACCGTGGTCCTCCCTACCAAGTTCAGCGCCAATCACCACTGAACCAACTAACGATTGGTTCTCCATTTTTCTTCTAAGTCATTTTGTCACAAACTCATTATGTGATTGGTAAAAAAAAAACACTAATGCATGCATACTTGATATTGATTGAGTTTTTTTCCCTGTTATTATTTTTTCTTATAAGAAATTTTCGTAGTACTTCTTTTCGCCTGCTGCATGTTATAAATGTATATAAAATATTTTGTTTTCAAATTAATCTTTTTTGACTAATGTTAATATTATCTTTTTTAACAATATTTTTGTTATGTGCTCTATTATTTTTCGTTTAAAATATTTGTTTTATAGTTTTTTTTTGGAGAAGGTAGTTTTTTTTAATGAAGTTTACGGTATGCATGCGTTAGTTTTTTTTTTGTGTTAAGTTTTTTTTACCAATGATATAATGGGATTGTGACAAAATGACTTTAAAAAGAAAAATAGAGAAGTAAGAGAAAACAACATCAAAATTATATTTCTATCTCTAAATTCTATTTTTTATTAAATTAAAACTAAAGATTTTTTTGTCTTATCATAAGGTGTATGTTGCTAATACACACCTTCACAAAAGTGAGTGGGTGTGCATTAGCATTACCCATATATATATATATATATTATGAAAATATAAAATGTGGCGAAAATGAATAGTAATTAGAGTAAAATTTGTGAAAGCTAAACTTGGGATAAATATATAGAGGAAAAACAAAGCAAATATGATAAATATTCATAACATATCTTTATAAAATAAAAATTGATTTCTATTTAAAAAAATTAAATATTTCCATAGCAGCAAAAAATATTAAATTATATATTATTGTGACACGTCATGAGTTCAATTTCTACTGAGGTAGGTGTTAAAAAAATTGGAGACTTAGAAAAAAAATTGAACATGTATTTACAGAAAAAATTGATTGGATTGCATATTCAATACATGTTGGTTGCAAAAATGTTTCAAATTGATTGATATGTCATATTGACTAATATATGAAGTCTTTACAAAAAGGTTATAAGTTCAACTCCTGCTGAAGACATTTTTTACTAATTAAATTAGGGTTTTAATAGGATTAAATTAGGGTTACTTGGAGACTTAACAACTTGTATATATATAATGATGATGATAATATAATAATATAATGATATCTATGTTATACGGGGTTTGTTTTGGCAAAGCAACAAGGTAACTTATAATTTATGTCTTATATCTTATAATTTGGTAAGTGTCATATCACTATGAGCTTACAGCTTATTTAACTAGCTTATAGTTTATTTTTCAGACGCTATTTCAAGTAGCTTATGAGCTTATAGTTCATTATAATTTAAAATAATGTAAGTATGTTTTAAAATTTAATTTAAGAATCTTCGGCCGGTGCATATGGAAAAATATTTATTGGGAGAGGTAACTTGTTTGGTAACTGTCATATGTAAATTTAATTCAAGTACCTCGAGGAGATTAGTATCTGCAGTTGCTCGTGAAGGATACCTTTGGTTTACTAAAAAAAATTAATTAATTTAAAAATATATTAAATATATTAAATTAATAAATTAAATAACTAAATTTCAAGTATCTTAAATATTAATTATATATATATATATATATATATATATATATATATATATATATATATATATATATATATATATATATATATATATATATATATTAATTATCAACTATCTGCTATTTTTATGAAACAAAGCCATAATTTATTTTGCTCAACATAAAAAGTACAGTTTTTCAATATTTTAATGAAATGTGACGACCACATAGGTAAAATTTGATTCTAAATATAGGTGGAAATAAGCTAGATCGAGCTAAGCATTACCAAGCATGAGTTTGACCTGTCAAAAAATGGAAGCCATGAGCCTGGCATGTGGCCTATCATATGCTTATTTTTTAGGTCTGAGTCTGGCCTTTTGAAAGTCTAGCATGACGTATCAGCCTGTTTAAAATTCTATTTCACATGAATATATTAAAATAAATTGTCGCGGTGATTTTTGGATATCGAGTTATTAATTAACTTCGAATCGCAATTTAATATTCCACCACCGATATTTAATTTATCCGAGGGAAAGGGAAAAAGTTCGAAAAAAACCCTATTTTTAGAGAACAAGGTTCGGGGGTTGGTTATACGAAGGGAAGGTATTAGCACCCTAAGTATCTATAGTACTCTATAGGAACCTCTTGTTTTTATTTCTAACTTTGCGCTTTATTTTTAATTGCTTGTAAAAATGTATAAGTATAAGAATTAAAGTGATAATAAAAAAAAGTTTAAAGTGGCGAAAAAGAAAGAAAAAATGTTTTTGTTGATTTTATTGATTGGAGAGACAAGTCTCATGCCTACGTACCCGAGGGATCAAACCAAGGTTATCAGAACCGGACCGGCCAATGAACCGGCGTGTTTACTGGTTCAAGGTTCAATTGGTCGGACCGGGGTTCAACCGGGTCGGACCGTTTTTAATTAAATATATATATTTTTATATTTTTATAATATATAAAATAATAATAAACTAAAAATTATACTATATTTTGTGAGTGTGAATTTCCAATTACTTTATCATTTCGTCTATGTACTAAAATATAACAATAATAATAATAATAATAAACTAAAAATTATACTATAGTTATGTGTGAAATAGGTTGAGTATTAATTAAATATAGTATTTATTTTTATAATTTGATGCCTTTGTACACCATATTAAAAAGAGAAGAAAAAAAAACGTGTACTCTTGTTTCTATGTTTGTTTTATTTGGGCTTAATAAAGCCTTATACTCTGTGAAGCCCATTTAACTATAACCCTAATTCTAGCTCTAAAAATAAAATGAAGATTGGAACAGCCGCCACCCACTCATCTGTTTTCTCCTTTTTCATTTTCCTTGAATAAGTGTTGTGATCTTATTTTTCTGTTCCAACTTCTATCAGATATTCATCATCTTCTTTTACTTGTTGTTGTTCTAACTTCTAAGAGACATCCTTCATTTTCTTTATGTTCTTCCTTTTCTTTTCTTTTATTTTGTAAATACTTTATTCTTCTTTTTCTACTGGTGTGGTACTTACTGGCAAACAAAAATTTGAGTAATTTTGACATGTTTAAAGAAGAAAAAAAAAAAGAAGTCCAGGCTCACACTGATTGAAACGATGGATATTATAACGAACGGCGTCGTACTGACCTTCATAGGAGAAAAAAAAATCTAGAACCGTCAAACCGCTTGAGCCGGCCGGTTCACCGGTTTTTTTCCGAATCAACACCGGTTTGTACGGTTTTTTCCCGGTTCCTCTGCACCTCGGTTTTTAGGCCTGGCCGGACCGGATACATGACCGGTTCCCGGTTCGACCGGTTCCACCGGCCGGTCCGGTCCGGTTTTGACAACCTTGGATCAAACCACCGTAGTTCGGGGTAAAAGTTATGAGTAAATTTGTTTGTTTGATTTTAAAGTTTTGAAAATGGTTTTAAAGACCAAAAAGCCAAAAGTGGCAAAATGTAAGTTTGATTGATGTTAATTTGTGAAGAAGGTCTATATGATTAAATTGATGTTTGATTTATGAAATTAGACGCGGACACTTGGTTTAAAATCCAAGGTTTATTGAGAAAATGTTTGAGTGATAAAAGACACTTGGTTTAAAATCCAAGGTTTTTGCATGATTAAAGATGTATGAATGAAGAAAATGCACTTGGTTTAAAATCCAAGGTTTTTGGCGAGAAAAAGGAACACTTGGTTTAAAATCCAAGGTTTTAGCGATAAAAGAAGCCATTGGTTTAAAGTCCAAGACACTTGGTTTAAAGTCCAAGTTTGCGTTAAAAAGACTCTTGGGTTAAAATCCAAGGTTTTCACGATAAAAGACGCCGTTGGTTTAAAGTCCAAGGCACTTAGTTTAAAATCCAAGTTTTGCGATAAAAGACTCTTGGGTTAAAATCCAAGGTTTTCGCAATAAAAAGAAACGTTTGGTTTAAAGTCCAAAGTTTTGAAAAATGTATGATGACAAAATATTTTTGATGCTTGATGATGTTGAAAAGAAATTGTGTTGATATTTTTTGAAAGAGGTGTTGACCTCATTTTTTAGAATAAAGCGATTAATTATTTTTGAAGAGGTGTTGACCTCATTTTTGAGAATAAAATGACTAAGAGGTGTTGACCTCATTTTTTGATAAAAGAGAATGACTAATTATTTCGATTGGAATGTTGGGTTCCAAATTAATAAAAAAGGTAGCGCTAAAAAATAATACTAACGTCGCAATAAGCAAATTAAGCGCAAAGACAATCCGTAATGATATTTTGATCAAAACGGCGTCTTTTCCCTCGGAATTAATATGCTAACGTTTTTTGCGGAAAGCGATAAATAAATATGCATGAGATGCAATTTTTCATTTATAGTGTACATTTGTTCCTAATTACATTCTAAGGTATTTGCAAGAAAAATAAATATGAGATGAATGCAAGAGGATGCTATGCAATTTATCTAAATTTACATCAAATCCTAAAAATACAATCTAATGTAAAAAAAATAAAAACAGAAGGGGGTGTAAATAACAATAAAAACAGAAAGGGGGTGCAAACAACAACTCTGGGCCCAAGCCCAGCTGGGGGGCGTGGCCCAGAGGGGGGTGTGTGAAGAAAAATGTGAAAATCAGATCAGAGCCGTCTGATTGATCAGACAGCTCTGATCTAATCACAGAAGAGTTCAATCGTGGACGCTGGATTAAGATCAGAGGGAGAATGGCGCCCATGTGCACGGCTGTGCACCTGCGCGCACAGGATCATAAATGGGGGTATATAAAGTAAAAACCCTAAAATGAAAACAGAAAATTCCTCTTCTTCTCTCTTACTCCTCTCCGCCGCTGGTCTTACACCGGCCTCTGTCTCGTTCTCTCTCAATCCCATTTTTCTCAAAAAAACAAAACAACAACAAGTATTTACAAACATTTTACTAACCCAGATCGAAACAAAAACCCCACGGACCAGATCGAATCCAAACAAAACGGAAAGGAAAAAAAATGGTTCAACCTTCACTGTACTCTTCGTTCTGATTCTCTTCCTCTCCTTACTTCGCGTTTGTTTTTGATCTGGAAATAATGGATGGTTTGACCTTGGTGTTTCGTTTTTTATTCTTCTCCTTCTCTGTGTATTTTGCGATTTCGTTTTCTGGTTTGGATGTGGTTTCGGGTTTGTGAATGGTTTGATGGATGAAGAAGGATGATGATTATGACGGTTCTAGGTTTTTCGATCTGGGTTTGTGGTGTTTGATGGATGATGAAGGATGATGATTATGAGTTTTCTGATTTGGTTTTGATTTCTGGGTTTTGATTGAAGGTTTGATGATAATGATTTTTTTTCAGTTCTGGGTTGATGAATGAATGATGATATTATTTTTTGATATTTTTGTTTTGTGGTTTTTTGATCTGTTTTGATTTTGGAAAAGAAGATGGTTTGCTGTTTGCGGCTGATCCAATTTCTGTGTACTTGGGAAATGTGCAATTAATACTGTATATATACAGTGTCAGAAACTAGGGTTTAGCAGATGAAATTTTCCTCATTTGGACAAAAATACCCCTTTTGGGCCTGGACAAAAACACCTGATCTGGACTCTTAGAAAAAATTGGCAAAAACACCAAAAAGGAAAAAATACACAAATTAACATTAAAAATAAAATAATAATATATATAATAATAATAATAATAAAAACGAAAATAAATGAAAAATAAAGAAATAATAAAAATAATAATAATAATAAAAAGAAAATAAAATGAAACAAATAAATGAGGTATTTTAAAATATCTCTCTGCCGAAATTTCGTTAGAAATGACAAAGAGGGAAAAAAGGTTTTAAACACCGAACAAAATCGATTGGTCAAAAAATGGGGTATGACATAAATAATTTTATATTTATTTTTAAATATACTAATGAACAAAAAAACTAATGTGATTAACCTTCCTTTTTATATTTAACATGATATTTTAGAGAATTTAATAATACAGGACATCTATAGGATTTTAGTTTATAGTAATACATTTATATATGTGAAAAATTATTGTGGATTAATAAACTTAAATTACTGAAAAAGTTAATAGATTTATAATTTAATCAAAGTACAAATTTTAATATATAATAATAATACATGTAAAAATATTATTCATATTTACTTAAATAGGCCGGCCTAGCAGGCTTAAAAAGTTTTTTTATTGGCCTCGAGTCTAGCCTTTTTAGCCAAAGAGGCTTATAAAAAAGTTTTAGCCGACTCTATTTAATGAAATAGGTTGGTCTGGCCTGAGCCTATGTAGGCTAAGTCGTAGACCCTTGTAGGCCGACCTGACCTATTCCCACCTATAATTCTAAGTAACAATAAAATAAATTAATTTGATTTTAATTTTTCTTTTTTTCCTTGCCGTTTTTTAAACATTTTTATTGAATGTATGAATCTATTATCAATATATATATATATATGAAAATGTTAAACAGTGCCCCAGGGCATTGGTTAAGTATATTAAAATAGAAATTTTATTACGAAATGTGTGCATTCAATACCTCAAAATTATAAAAAGTTGTCTTTTCAATATTAATTTTATTTTTTATTTCCTTTTTTGGCATGCTTAACAAGTACCCCGGGGAACTGTTTAGCATGACCCACAGATAGATAGATAGATATTAGGATTGCCTTGAATTTGAATAACAAACAATGTAGCTCAACATATGTAGCTTCTAATGGTTCGTATTGTGATTAGGATGAGTGACCGGTATATATTAAGATTAATATAATTAACAGAAAATACATATTAAGATAAGTAGTAGGAAATAAAATTAGGATTAGATTGTTATATAAAAATTAAGTTAGTTACATATCTTATATTTTTTTGGTTTTTTTCTCTATATAATATATATTGATGTTGAATTTAAATATGATTTATCTATGAAATTCTGGCACCTACTGGGGATAGATGTCAAGACAGAAGCTATAGTAATTGTCGTACGTAATCAGTTGTCAAGTTAAGACAAATGCTCTAGCGTATGTCCACAGTAGTATAATAAACAAATGAGAAGCAACAGACAATGAAGTAAATAACACAGAGAATTGTTAACCCAGTTCGGCGTAAACAACGACCTACTCTGGGACTACCAAGCCAAGAAGAAATCCACTATAATAGATCTAGATCTAAGCCCACGGCAAACATACAAGTTTACGACTTATCTCCTAGACTCTACCCGTGCTAACTCAACCTAGGAACTCCTAAGTTTGAGACCCCGTCTCACTTCCTTTCTATCACAAACCTTGTGATTATAACAGTTATACAAACAGTGCGGTTTCACTAACCAAAAACAAACAGTCTCCGTACTTAAAAGCTTGGGAGAAGTTTCACAAATTACAAACCAAAACAGTCCTAAGCTTGCATCAAGTAGACACAAGAAAGGCTCACAATAAACAAGACTCAAACCCTAAAACTATATTCTTCAAATACGGCTTCAGTTGTCTTTAGGCTTTTAGTCTTCACATATATATATGACCTGAGTTGGCATGGGCTAGGTCTTCATCTTGGGCTTTAATCTTCAGCTGTCCTTTTGCAAAGTCCAGCACACATGAAATGGAAAGAATCACTTGTTTCCATAAATGGCGTAGTATCTTCTCGAAAATATTTCTTGGTGCAGCCGCCTAATAAACCTTGTTTAAAACGTGCGTCTTGATAAGCAAGTAAGGCGAAAATAGTGCTTCAGAGAATCTTCAAAGATATGGCGCGCAAATAGAACATTAATTACTGGCATGACAAATGTTGTACCCACATGCTACGGCATCTGGTCCAACATCTTGCTTGAACTTGTTTTTGCAAAATGAGGCCAACATACAAAACACCAACAATCTCCCCCTTTGGAAAATTTTGGCTAAAACAAAGTAAGACCAGTTCTGGAGAGATGTAGTACATACCTTCCTTCAAGTCAACACAAACACACAGCTAAGAAAGAAGATAATACATTGTCGCATTATTTTCAAAAGAGATCTTCAGGTGAGAAATAATGAACAAGCAGCATCAGAGGCATACCTGCTCCCCCTCAAACATAGCACATTCATAGACAGATAGATGGTGTAGAATGTGTCACATCAATATCACGAACAGAACATATACCTTTACTACTACTCCCCCTTTTTAGCCATAATTTTGACAAACATAAAATACTTCATGCATTGATGGAAGAAAACATAAGTAGCAACACATCATAGTACCATTATTACAGACCAGTAGCACATGCAAGTGCACAAAATATCCTGGGCATAGCCCTCAAAGTACAGACAGAAAAGAAAAAAATAGGAGCAGAAAAACACAGGAGCAAAGACATCATTTAGAAGGGCTTTCATCAGAGCCCTCTATCACAGGTTCACCATCAGCATCAACATCATTATTACCAGCTTCAGCTTCCTCAAGCTCCAGGGCTTGGATAACAGCTTCCAGCTTCAACTTCTGGTCCTCTAACCCTTTGCAGGTAGCTTTCAGCTCTGCAATCATATCCTTCTTTGTCAGTGCAGCAGATGACTTCTGGACAGATGTTGTAGCAATGTCTGGAGCATGTGTCCCTTCAAACAGCTTACTGTGCAAAATCAAAGGAGTTTTCCTCTTCATTGGGAAATCAGAACTCCTCAGAATACCAGGTTGTTGACTCAGAATAATACCACAAAGCAAAGTGGGAAAAGCAATGGGCTTTTTGATGGCCATACTGTCAGCATGCTTCAAAGTTTGATTGAAAATATAAGAGCCATAATCATACTTCACTTTGGATCCAATGGTGTAGACCAGACGAGCCAAGTCAGTAGAGATATCAGAGGTGTGCACAGTGGGCACCCAGTTCACAGTGCCAATCTTGTTCAAACAAGCAAACTTCACAGATAGTTTGCTGGAAGACACCTTCTTCCCCTTGGGCCATTGCTTCACATGACCATTGGTAATTGCCTTGGCCAATTCACCATCAGTCAGCTCTACCTCAGGAGTCCTATCATCATACCTTCCCAGAAAATCATTAATGATTGAAGGAGAAAAATTAACACGCAAGCCACGAACAAAAACCTTATGATACTCAGGACTTTGGGGGTTATCACAATCCTCAGGGACATTCACAATGAATTCTCTTACCAGTTGTTCATAACAATCTCCTAGTCCCCACACAGTCTTCATCAACCCAGCTTCCTCAATCAAGCTCACTATATCAGAACACTCGAGGGCTTCTTTTCCAAGTTCTCTCTCTAAAGCAACCCTTCTCTGAACAACATACTTCCATTTGCCTACACAACTAGCAAGATGAAATGAAATATTATCAATAGGGACCTCAGGTACATTAGCTGGTACCTTTCTGCCACCCATACTTTTCCTGCCAATAGAAGCTCCACCGGATGCTTCGCCTTTAGTCACAGACACCTCATCCTCAAAATCAGAATCACTATCAACAACTTTTCTCTTCAACTGTTTCTTCTGGACAACAGGGGTTTCAAGACGACTCTTAGGTCTAGGGGGACCATACATGGGTTTCTTTACAGGTTTCTTTGTTGGTTCAACAACAGGAGATTGTGGGACAAATTGTATAACTTTCCCAAATTTGCTTCTCAGCCTCTTAGCCACACCAGAACCATAAGTTTTTGCAAAGGGAGTGACCATAGAGTCAGTCTCCTCCACATCAATCACATCCTTCTCAGCTACCACAACCTTCTTACCTTTATCAGTAGTACTCACAGTCCTTTCACTAGCAGACTTCTCTTTATCACCAGATCCAACTACACCTTCATCATCCTCACCAGTTCTTGTTTCTTCACTCTTATCAGACTTAGATGTTTCAACTACTTTGTCAGTTACAATATAATCATCAGCTTTCTTTCTAGCAATACCTGTCTCATCAGTATTGCCACTACTAAATCCAAAATCAGAACAAACTTCTGCTACAGTATCAGGCTGACGAACCTGTTGGTCCAAAGATGCTTGAGCATCTGGCACAACAACAGATTGAGGAACAGTGTCCTTGATAGAATTCAAACCATCTTCAATTGTGGTGTCACCAGTTTCAGTAACTTTTTCTACAGGATCAATATCCACTTCCATGTCATTAGTACTAGGAGCAGCCTCAGAATCCTTCACAGTATTCACATCAGCAGTTTCTAGGGTTTCAACCTGACCAGTTTTCCCTAAATTTTCAATCTCAACAAACTTTTCAGTTATTTCAACATTAGTCATAGTCTTCTCAGTCTCATCACTAGGGTTTTTCTCAGCAACATTATCATCATCCTTAGTAACTATACCAATATCCTTTTCAGTCTCTAAGGCTCTGTTTGGATTGATGGAATGTAACGGAATGGAGCGGAGCGGAATAGAGGGGAGTGGTATAAGATGGAGCGGAGCGGAATAAATCTTCCATTCCATTGTTTGGATATTTTAATAAGGAAAGGAACAAAATTGAAGGTATTGGTAGTATTTGATGGAATCCATTCCATCCTATTCCATTCCATTTCATTATTATTTTGCAAATCCAAACAATAGAACATTATTTTATTTCATCCTGCTCCGCTCTATTCCATTATATTCCATCAATCCAAACGGAGCCTAAATCAGAAATACCTAGGGTTCCAATTTGTTTAATTTCACCTAGATCTTCCAATTCAACAGATTTTTCAACAAAGTCAGATAATACAGGATCATTACCTTTTGAATCATGGCCAGAAGCGCCAACATCGGTCGCGACATCACGCGATTTGAAGGGATTTTCAGAAAGATAGAGGTCTGACATAGAGAGACCTATCGTAGCAGTTGATTCACCACGTTTCTTCTTAGGCTTCGATTTGGAGATCTTTTTCGAAACAGTAGGAGACTTCATTACCTTCTCCTTCTTCACAACACTCTTTGATCGCGTTGTTCGAACTTCCAACTCAGATGCATGCACAGTATCAAGAGGTGTTGCTTGAACAATTAAAGCGGTTGATTGTTCTTTGGCCTTTGAACGAGTAGATTTCGAGGGAGTAGCAGTGACATAATCTTTTTGAGCAGTGATTTTGGTTGGTGTAGACATGATGAGGTTAAGGATTTTGGAGGAGTTAGACGGTTTTGAGGTTGAATGGGAGAAAAGAAGTTCAGAATTAGAATAGGAAAAGTTTTTGGTTTTAGAGTGAGTAGAGTGTGAAGTAGGGAGTTTATGATGTAGGTAGTTATGGGAAGTTTGTATTTTGCTTCCTAAAATCGCGTGCACCACTAAAGGGAGGGAAGAGAAAAAATCCAGCGCACGCCACTTCACTAATTGCTACAATTCATAGAGACATATTCCCAATTTACCCCTTAGCTTCTCAAATTGGTTAGCATCTAGAGCTTTTGTGAATATATCAGCGAGCTGTTCTTCAGTAGCAACATGTTTCAAAACCACCACATTCTCTTCTACTAAATCTCTGACAAAATGATGACGAATGTCTATATGCTTTGTCCTACTGTGTTGTATAGGATTTTTTGAAATATTGATTGCACTCAGATTATCACGATACAATGCCATAGCATCTTGCTCAACATTATACTCCCTTAGCATCTGTCTCATCCAGACAAGTTGTGAACAACTACTCGCAGCTGCAATGTATTCAGCTTCAGCAGTTGAGAGAGACACACAATTCTGTTTCTTACTAAACCATGATAACAAGTTTTCTCCCAAGAAGAAACAGCCACCTGAAGTGCTCTTTCTGTCATCAGCACTGCCAGCCCAATCTGCATCACAATACCCAATGAGTTGAGAGTTGTCACTATGTGAGTACATCATGCCATAGTCACATGTGCCACTAACATATTTGATGATTCTTTTCACTTGTGTTAAGTGACTCATCTTTGGATCAGTTTGGTATCTTGCACACACACCCACTGCAAAGCTAATATCAGGTCTACTAGCTGTAAGATATAAGAGACTTCCTATCATACTTCTATAGAGACTCTGATCAACACTAACACCCTTCTCATCTTTTGTAAACTTCAAATGAGTAGGTGCTGGAGTCCTTTTGTGAGTAGCAGTGTCCATTCCAAACTTCTTGACAATATTTTTTGCATACTTACTCTGAGAGATAAATATTGTCTCATCCGTTTGCTTCACTTGAAGTCCAAGAAAGAATGTTAATTCGCCAACCAAACTCATCTCAAACTCTGACTGCATCTGTTTGATAAAATGCTCCACCATCTGACTTGACATCCCACCAAACACTATATCATCAACGTAAATTTGTGCTATCATTAATTTACCATGTTCTTCTTTTACAAACAGAGTCTTATCATGTCCGTCTTTCCTGTATCCATGATTGACTAGAAATCCAGTCAATCTCTCATACCAAGCTCTAGGAGCTTGTTTCAACCCATATAAAGCTTTCATTAATTTGTAGACATGATCAGGAAGATCTGGATTCACAAAGCCTTTTGGTTGTTCCACATACACCTCTTCATTTAAGTACCCATTGAGAAAAGCACTCTTAACATCCATTTGGAAAAGTTTAAATTTCAGAATACATGCAACGCCAAGTAACAATCTTATGGATTCTAATCTAGCAACTGGTGCGAAAGTCTCATCAAAGTCTAAACCTTCCACCTGCGTGTATCCCTGTGCTACAAGCCTCGCCTTGTTTCTTGTAATAGTTCCATTTTCATCAGATTTATTTTTATAAACCCATTTAGTACCTATTACATTCATGCCTTTTGGTCTAGGAACTAGATCCTAAACTTCACTTCTTTCAAACTGGTTCAGCTCTTCTTGCATGGCAATGATCCAGTAATTATCCGTGAGAGCCTCTTTGACATTCTTTGGTTCTATCTTTGACACAAAGCAAGAATTAGAGATTATACCTTGATTTCTTCTTGAGGTGATACCTTCATCTGGATTGCCTATGATCAGATCCTTGGGATGATTTTTCTGGACTCTGATAGATGGTCCTTTACTACCTGGAGCAATGGTGTCATCAGTGATAGGACTATCAGGCGTTACCTCAGATTCTTCTACACTTGCAGTTTCTTCAGGCTGGAATTCAAAAGCTCCAACATCTGGACTCTCATCTGTCTTATGTTCATATGGTACATCATCTATCACAACATTCATTGATTCCATCATCACTTGAGTTCTGGAGTTATACACTTTGTAGGCTCTGCTGTTAGTAGAGTAACCCAAGAATATACCTTCATCACTCTTTCGGTCCATCTTCCTCCTCTGTTCTCTATCTATCAGGATGTAGCACTTACTTCCAAATACATGAAAGTACTTGATAGTAGGTTTTCTTCCTTTCCACAATTCATACAAGGTGTTTGTTGTTCCAGCTCTTAAAGTGACACGATTAAGAATGTAACATGTTGTATTCATGGCTTCAGCCCAAAAGTGTTGAGGAAGTTTCTTTGAGTGTAGCATAACTCTAGCATATTCTTGTATGGTTCTATTCTTTCTTTCCACTACACCATTTTGTTGGGGTGTAATAGGTGATGAGAATTCATGTCCAATTCCTTCAGCAGTGCAAAACTCTGAGAATCTTGAGTTTTCAAACTCTCTACCATGGTCACTTCTGATTCTGACAATGACACTTCCTTTTTCTCTTTGAAGTTGTTTACACAAGTCCTTGAAAGCACAGAAGGTGTCTGACTTTTCTCTGAGAAAGTTGATCCATGTGAACCTTGAGTAGTCATCTACCACTACAAAAGCATATCTCTTGCCACCTAGACTTTCAACCTGCATAGGACCCATCAAGTCCATATGTAGTAATTCAAGCACCTTTGAAGTAGTCAGATGCTGCAGCTTTGGGTGTGACATCTTTGTCTGCTTCCCAATTTGACATTCACCACATATGTTTCCTTCTTCAATCTTTAGTTTAGGGACTCCTTTTACCGCGTCTTCAGCTATGACTTTCTTCATACTCCTTAGATTAAGATGACCCATCTTTTGATGCCATAACTTGACTTCATCTTCTCTAGTAATGAGACAGGAGGAGATTTGAGCATTTTCTTCAGAAATCCATAAGTAACAGTTATCCTTTGATCTGACTCCTTTCATAATAGATTCACCATTTTCAGTTGAGACAGTGCATTCAGATTTCGTGAAGTTCACTCTCATTCCTTGATCACATAGTTGACTGATACTTATGAGGTTTGCAGTCAATCCTTCCACCAAAAGGACATTCTCAAGTTTAGGAAACCCATTTGCAGTGAGACTTCCAATTCCCTTGATCTGACCTTTGGCGCCATCACCAAAAGTAACATAGCTGGTAGTGTATGCTTTAACATCAGTTAGATAACTTCCAACACCGGTCATGTGTCTTGAGCAACCACTATCAAAGTACCAATCATTTCTGGACGAAGCTCTCAGAGATGTATGAGCTATATGAGCAACATCATTTGCCTTTGGTTTCCATTCCTTCTTTGCATTGCTTGAATCAGATTCGTACCTGAAATTATTATACCTTCTTGGAAACCCATATAATCTAAAGCAGAAGGGTCTGATGTGACATTTTCTACCACAATAATGACAGATCCATCCCTTAGGTTTAGGACTTATTCTGTCAGACTGATGTTGTTGAACATGTTGTGGCATCTGTCTGGTTTCAGTAGGATCATAGGTGTCCTTAGCAGGAACGAATGTACTAGTAGATGCACCCTTTTTCTTTTTAGGATAGTTATAATCTACTCCAATACCCTTAGGTTTCCCAGCAACTTGGCCCTCTACCATTATATCTAATCTTTCCGTTCCATTATTCAACAGTCTAAGTTGCTTATTTAAACTAGTCAGCTGATAGTTTAATGTGGTTACCTCATCTTTAAGAGCAGATGCCTCAGACAGATGCTTTGCCTTCTCAGATTGTAGCTGCTTTGTGAGTTGAGTTATTTGAGCCCGATGCTTCACCTTCTCTGCTTGTAACTTACTTATAGTGTTTTGTTGCTGCTGACATACTTCTTCGGTTCTATGACTCAGTGCTTTGTAGGATGCAGTTAATTCATCAAAGGTCAGTTCTTCATCATATGATTCAGATTCAATAATTCCAGTAAGTGCAGTGATGTGATTTGCAGACTCAGAGTAGTCATCATCCTCAGAGTCGTCTTCATCAGACCAAATGACAGCCATAACCTTCTTCTGTTTCTTCAGGAATGTTGGACATTCAGCTCTAATGTGTCCATGACCTTCACATTCATGGCATTGAACACCTTTTCCTGTAATGGCCTTTTCTTCAGGTCCGTATTTTCTTACACCATTAAACTTTCTGTTATTATCAGAGAAACTGCCTTTAGCATTTGTCCTGCCTCTTCCGTCCATCTTCTTTAATATCCTGTTGAACTGCCTGCCTAGGTGTGCCACAACATCAGATAAATTTTCATCAGTTTCCAAGGCATTTTCTACTTCCTCATTTTCAGTGGTGTTAGTTACAAGGGCTATACTCTTCTTCCTCTTTTCAGTTTTTTCTTTAGCCGCCAGCTCATAGGTTAGCAGGGAGCCCACCAAGTTTTCAAGTTTCAACAAGCCTATATCATGTACTTCTTCTATGGTAGTAACTTTCATGTCAAACATCTTAGGGAGAGATCTAAGCATTTTTCTTACCATTCTTTCCTCGCTTAGCTTTTCTCCTAGAGCATCAAAGTTGTTAGCATAATCCAGAATGGTCATGTGGAAGTCATGGACAGATTGATCTTCACCCATCATTAGATTCTCGAACTTCACGGTCAGAAGTTGTAGCCTTGAATTTTTCACCTTTGCAGTGCTTTCATGTGTAGTCAATAGAATTTCCCATGCTTCCTTAGCCACTAAGCACTGTTTGATCATCCTGAATATGTTGTTGTCCACAGCATTGAATAAGGCATTTAGCGCCTTGGAGTTACCATGTGCAAGCTCATCCACTTCCTTGGTCCAATCCGCTTCTGGTTTTAGTTCACCTATGGTTTTACCATCTTTGTCACGTATCACTGGATGCTCCCATCCCGTTAAGATAGCCTTCCAAGATTTTCTATCAAGTGATTTAATAAATGCCGCCATTTTGGCTTTCCAGTAATCATAGTTTGATCCATCCAGAAGTGGAGGTCTGTTGACATAGCCACCATCCTTGTTCATTATGCTAGAAAGTAACTTCCCTGGTCCTCACCCACGCAGAACAAGGTGCCTGCTCTGATGCCAATTGAAATTCTGGCACCTACTGGGGACAGATGTCAAGACAGAAGTTATAGCAATTGTCGTACGTAATCAGTTGTAAAGCTAAGACAAATGCTCTAGCGTATGTCCACAGTAGTATAATAAACAAATGAGAAGCAACAGACAATGAAGTAAATAACACAGAGAATTGTTAACCCAGTTCGGCGTAAACAACGACCTACTCTGGGGGCTACCAAGCCAGGAAGGAATCCACTATAATAGATCTAGATCTAAGCCCACAGAAAACATACAAGTTTACGACTTATCTCCTAGACTCTACCCGTGCTAACTCAACCTAGGAACTCCTAAGTTTGAGACCCCGTCTCACTTCCTTTCTATCACAAACCTTGTGATTATAACAGTTATACAAACAGTGCGGTTTCACTAACCAAAAACAAACAGTCTCCGTACTTAAAAGCTTGGGAGAAGTAGTTTCACAAATTACAAACCAAAACAGTCCTAAGCTTGCATCAAGTAGACACAAGAAAGGCTCACAATAAACAAGACTCAAACCTTAAAACTATATTCTTCAAATACGGCTTCAGTTGTCTTTAGGCTTTTAGTCTTCACATATATATATGACCTGAGTTGGCATGGGCTAGGTCTTCATCTTGGGCTTTAATCTTCAGCTGTCCTTTTGCAAAGTCCAGCACACATGAAATGGAAAGATCACTTGTTTCCATAAATGGCATAGCATCTTCTGGAAAATACTTCTTGGTGCAGCCGCCTAATAAACCCTTGTTTAAAACGTGCGTCTTGATAAGCAAGTAAGGCGAAAATAGTGCTTCAGAGAATCTTCAAAGATATGGCGCGCAAATAGAACATTAATTACCGGCATGACAAATGTTGTACCCACATGCTACGGCATCTGGTCCAACATCTTGCTTGAACTTGTTTTTGCAAAATGAGACCAACATACAAAACACCAACAATCTAATTATCTCATACAAACATATAATATTTATTTTTATAATATTTAATTTTATGCACTACTAATAACTTAAAGGGACACAGTTTGATCATCATCAACAATCAGATACCAAAATTTATGATATTGTTTTATTGTAAAAAAATTATAATGTTATGGGAAAAATGTTGAGCTACTTGGGCGTAAGCCCTCTTTACCTACCAAAAAAAAAGAATGTTGAGCTACTTTTTTAATTTCAATTATGATCAATAATTTTTTGCTTATTTTTGTGTAATTTTATCTTTTCTTGCTTCTTAGTCAAGTAACTTCGTTTTCTTAGGTATTTGTATGTTTTTGGTCTTGAAAACTTAATAAAATAACTAAAAACTATCTTAAAAACTATCTAAAAATATCATATAAATTCCTGTCATCAGAAAAGGACACGAGCAAAAGAGATTTTAAAAAAACTATAGGTTAATGCCACAAAGGTCACATTTGAAAACAATGGCACAACCTTTAGTGCACAAGTTGTAATCAATAGGTAATGTATTATGCATGAGTCTCCAAATTGTGAAAGACTTAGGAGGAGGAATATATTTGTGGCAAACCATTTTGGTCCAAATATTCGATTGACCAGAAGACTTCTATAATTTGTAAGACTCTTTAAAATTGAGAAATGTGTCCGCACTATGAAGTCAAAAAAGCTTGTTTGAAAATTTAACTTTCGGAATAATGATATTTATGGGCAAGTTACACAAATTAGAAATGATGTGCATAATAGAAGCAAGAATATGCCATTGATAATTGAGAATAAAACATTTCACGTTAGCATTGACAACCAAGCTAGACTCGGTAGAAAGAGCATCCCCTAACCAATTATTAAACCAAAAATGAATAGAAATTTCATCACCAGTTTTTCATATGGAATTAACTTTATCAACCGAAAATTTGTTTTTAATTCTTCCCCAAATAGAAGAGTCAATATAGTAGTGAATGAAACATCTTTTCCTAATGAATCAAGTTGTAAGAAAGCAAGCCCATTGGTTATGGGAACTAAGGAGCTTACATCCAAGCTTAATAGTAGTTGCTTCATTAATATCTTTGAGGGACCTAATGCCCAAACCTCCTTCAATAATATGAGAACAAACCTTATGTCAAGTCACAATGACAATTTTTCTGCGATTCACCTGCCTAGATGAAATTTCTTATCCATTAGTCAATGCTATTGAGGAGATGGATGAGTCAAGATTAAATCACATGTTCTAGATGACACTATTGACAAGTTAGATTTGCGTTATAAAATGGGAACCTAAGATGAGTGAAAGGATATGTGTCAATGTTGAATCCAAATAGTTCAGGAGGGTGGCAGAGCCTCTAAATAAAGTGGATTTAGCAGAATTTATAAGCCGATCCGAGACCTCATCATACTTGGTAAATAAGTCAATAAGATTTCTCACATCAATGATTGTAGTATTGCAAAAGATATGTGAAGGGACTTGGCTTTCTTTAGCGCTAGTTATTAATCAAAGTCAACTTGATGACTCACTTTATGTGACATTATTAGGTCGTGATACTTGGATTATTATCTGTCAAAATGGTGATCACTTAATATTTTGAGTTTGGTGATGTATTTAGGACTTTATTTAATTTCCAACGAAAAGAGTTTGTTCTGATGATAACTAATGTCAAGACAGACAAATGTAGAAGATTCAAAATTTATGTTATAAACCTTTCATCGTGGTTACTATTTTTATAGGAAAACAAAATTGTTAAATTGAATTTTGTCAAAAAAAAAAAAAGTTAGATTGAGGACAAATTAAGTTTTTTTTAGTAGTAATTCCTTTTAATATATTAATAGTAGATTATAGATGATTTATATGATATAAACTTTCGGTCCATTTGAATTCGGCTTATTTTTGAGCTTATGAAAATAAATAAAGTTTTATGTTAATTTATAAGTTTTCACTAACAAAAATTGTATTTTTATAAACTACTTTCTCATAAACTACCTTGAAAAGTTTATAATAATGCATAAAAACTTATTTATTTGCATAAACTGTTTTGCAAAAGCTCAAAAATAAACCAATTGAAACAGACCCTATATTGAAAAGCTTATACTAAATTACTAATACATAAAGGACAAAACTTACATGCATTTCCATACATGCAGTTTTTATTTTTCCTCTCACGAATAGGTAGTTTTATGTAGGGGTGATCGTATCCGAACCAATCCAAAAGTAAAACCGCAAACCGAACCAATCCAAACCGAAAACCGCATTTAGTATAAACCGCACGAATCATGTTTCTTCTAAACCGCACAGTTTGGTTTGCAGTTTTCATTTTAGAAACTCGAACCAACCACAATACTTAACTTAACTATATCAACTAGTAGCAATCAACTTATTACCTAGACCAACTTAACAAGCCAAACCCAAATTGAGTCCATAAAACAGTAGGATGTACAAACATATCATTTCACGCGATAGATAACTATATTGTTGGTATTAAAAATAAGTTCTTATGTATGTAATTTCTGTATATGCATATTATATCATGTAAACAATAAAATAAATTAAAAATTCCTATGTTTATTTTGTAACAAGTTGATAATATTATAATATTTTTTATATCGCGGTTAGTTTGGTTTAGAAGACTTTTTAAAAATCAATCAAACCGCATGTTTTTTATCTTGCGGTTAGAATGACTTTTTGCCTCATCGCACCGCGCCGCGATCCAAACAGAATCAAACTGTGGATTTTGTATAGCATGAATTAATTAATAATTAATCTACTGTAGCAGTACCGTAGAAAGAGAGAAAGAAAAAGAGGGATCAGAGGGAACAGGGGGGTCGTGTCGGCTTGAACCAAACATGACCTTATCAGAGATCAAATTTCGATCTATACTGCGTTCGATTTTTCTTTCCCCTTTCCCAAACCCTAGCCACCATCAATTTCAACTTGGAGCTTCATCTTTTTGGTTCTGAATTGTGATTCTGATTCTGCTGAGCTGCGATTCTCCTTCTGTTTGCCGCCGGATCCATCGATTGTTCTTCGCTCTTCGCTGGATTTACATTCCTCTAATACCCCATCTTTCTTTAGTAAGTTCACGCAGAATTGAATCATCATTATCGTCTTGTAATTAATTAATTAATTAATGGATGGATGCGCTCTTGTTGGTAACCTAGTTAGTTAATGTTATTTATTGATGATTTCCTTTGTAGCAGCGGAATTGAATCCAATACGCGCTCATATGGCTTCAAATCACTTGTCAGCTACAAGCAGCCGTGCAGGTTTCACTTCACAATTTTTAATTAATTTTGTTTGTTGCGTCTTCGTTCGTGCTTAGAAAACTAACTGTAGTTGCCAGTAGTACTAGACCTTGGTGCGGACATGCATTTCTCCACATATAACTGTAGTATATTATTAATTAACTATACATACACATACCATACCCAGTAGTCTCACTCTCAGCTAGCTAGCTCATAGAGCCTAACAGTGGTTCCCTCCCTTTGATACGCATTCTGTAACCCAACCTCAAACACAAATACTGCCACTGCCACATAAACCTTATCCAGTCCTTCGTGATATTAATTTCACATGCAGTATAAGTCAAATTTCTCGAGTCATCCATCCATTGCCTACCTATTTATTCACTTGTTTCAATTTTCCTTTTACAGGGGCAACTAATGATGCTTTATACAAGGAATTATGGCATGCCTGTGCTGGACCCCTTGTCACTCTTCCCCGTGAAGGGGAGAGAGTTTATTACTTCCCTCAAGGTCATATGGAACAGGTAAAAGTTGAATGCCCATGCATGAGCATAAATAGTTTCTGTTATATTGAACTGTCAAGTTTTTTAATCTATCTTACCCGTGCTTATTTATTCTATAGCTCGAGGCATCTATGAATCAGGGATTAGAGCAGCAAATGCCTTCCTTTAATCTACCTTCTAAAATATTATGTAAAGTGGTCAATATTCATCTTCGGGTTAGTCATAATCTTTCTCCACAATCTTATTGGAGATTTTCTTCACCGTCATTCACCTATTTGGAAATCTATTTCGCTTTACTGTGATAATCATTTTATTGTTAAAATCACCTTGGTCGTGTAGGCTGAACCTGAAACAGATGAAGTATATGCACAGATAACTTTGCTACCTGAAACCGATGTAAGTATGCTATTCTTTGTTTGACATGGTTGTTATATTTGAAACAGTTATGTTCTTTTGATTATGTCTCAACTCATTTTCCAGTCATTTTGTTTCTTGCCTATGTGGTTTTTTTTTTTTGTTGTCTCATTTTATGTATGTTTTATTTTCTGTCTTGTTGGTTTAGCAAAGTGAGGTGACAAGCCCAGACGATCCTCTGCCTGAACCTCCAAGGTGTACAGTTCATTCGTTTTGCAAGACACTTACAGCTTCTGACACTAGCACTCACGGAGGTTTCTCTGTTCTTCGAAGACATGCAGATGATTGTCTACCACCACTGGTTAGCAATTTTATCTTCTCAAAAGCCATTAAGGACACAGATCATGGCTGTCCTTAGTTGTTATTTACACACTATAATTTCTTAATTCCCTTGTTTCATTCAGGACATGACTCAGCAGCCACCGTGGCAAGAATTGGTTGCAACTGATTTGCACGGGAATGAATGGCATTTTCGACATATTTTTCGCGGTAATTAGCTTGAATCTTGATTAATATTTTTTTGGTTTATCTTTGAACCTTATTAATGTAAAGGACAACCTACAGACCTAGTGATATAAAAGTATTAAACTCTTCCTATAGTGGGAGAAGAATTGAATCTGTTGTGGGTCTGTTGACTTACCTAAGTTATCTTGCATTTGCAAAAAGATCGATTCTATTGACTCAAACTTGTGATCTCCTAGACACATAGCAGAACTCCGACTATTGCTTCAAGACTTCCATTCAACCTTGTTTTATGATGGTTTTATTTCTCCGAAGTGTTTACTTGATGGAAAAAATTATATCAATGAATACTTCGCTGCAGTTTAGTTTTGACAGTGGTGTATTTCTGCCAATTAATTGATTAAATATGCCGAACAATCACCATTCACACTGCTTGTGGAACACATGATGTGATATACATATGCACATTTTTCATGCCATGGTACAACCTATAGCTATTTAACTTTATTAAAGCTCTCTTACTGACAGAACTGATATCATCTCAGGTTTCAATTTTTAGCATATGGCCTGTTCATTCTTTTTAGTTCAGTGAATTTTAACTCTTATATTTGTTTCTTCAGTAAGGGTCTTTTTGGTTGGGGGGTTGTGGAGGGGAGGGAATATTTTAAAGGGTCATGCTAAACAGTGCCCCCGGGGCACTTGTTAAGCATACTAAAAAAGGAAATTAATGTTGGAAAGATATCTTTCTACAATTTTAAGGCATTGAATGCACAAATTCCAAAAAAAGTTTCCATATTAATATGCTTAACTAGTGCCCCGGGGGCACTGTTTAGCATTTTCCTATTGTAAATTATTTTTGTTTGGTTTAATGTTTAGAGCGGGGATGAGAGGGGAGTCAAATCCCTCCTAGATCACTTTTTGCTTTCTCCCAAATCGGGGGGAGGGGAGGTAAGAGGCACTATTTAAACTTTTAATTCATTGACAAAATTGCCCTCAATTTTCATGTTAAGATACAAAATTATCCTTATTGAAGTTTTGAAGGTTAAGTTACCTATAGTTATTAGTTTTACTCGTGACTCACTTTGTTGCTTCAACTCTGTATTTGTGCCCTGCTGGCTGCTGCTACTCTTTCTTGATGTGGGTCACTTTTTTTTTTCCTTCACATTTTCTATTTGCTGTGGGCTGTTTTTTTTTTCTTTCCGCTTTAGGACTTTGCTCACCACAACTTGTATTCTTGATTTGTTTATGTTGCCATCCTATTTTGTTTACATTATCATTCTTGCTATTTTGTGATGTATTATTCTCCATTACTTTGTAGTTTGTGTATATAGCAAAATATTCTTTTTAAATAATTATGTAGAATTCAATTTTATAAATATTTTATTGGGCTAAATAGATTGACAAATAGTCGTACACAGATGATTGATTTTGCATCGAAGCTATAGCTCAACTCACGAGAATGTTGCAAAATTATAAGGATACAAATATAAATTAGTTTTAAAATTCCTTCCCTCCCCTTGTGAATCAAACATATATTTAATTAAAGTTACTCCCCTCTCATTCGAACCAAAACATATATGAAATAAAATTTATACCCTCCCCTGCCTTCAGTTGAACCAAATGAACCCTAAAGGTTGTGTTGAGTAAAATTCTGATAATATCATAAATTTCCGGGTTCCCACATGCACTGTTATTATATTGCTGACTTGTTTAGTACAAGATTTTGGTCTTCATACTTTCAGTAAATTCCTGACCGAGTAATTTACAGGGCAACCCAGGCGCCACTTACTGACCACTGGGTGGAGTGTCTTTGTCAGTTCCAAAAAATTAGTGGCTGGTGATGCATTTATATTTTTAAGGCAAGTTGCTCCGTAGAAATATTATGCCTTCTTTTAGGGGCAAGAAAAAGTACTTTGCATTTATTTTTGTTTCGTAATGTTGTTTTTTATTGCTTTAATATTCTAGGGGTGAAAATGGAGAGCTCCGAGTTGGAGTCAGGAGGCTCATGAGACAGCAAAGCAATGTGCCATCTTCTGTTATATCTAGTCACAGCATGCATCTTGGGGTTTTGGCCACTGCATCTCATGCCATTTCCACCGGAACATTGTTTTCTGTGTTTTACAAGCCCAGGTCTTGTACTTTACACTGAAGTAATTAGTAATTTTTAGTTCATGATGTTGTTGTTGCTAACTTGCGGTAAAATGTTGCCATTGATTAGTACCTTTAACATGCATATAACTGTTTTATTTGTATTTTTACATGTGCCTTCCCGCTTTCTTGTAATTAAAGAACTGTTTCATTTTTGGGTGAAATAATTTAACTGGTATGATATTTGAGTTTGCTTTGCTTTACATAGTTGAAATTTTCTGCTGACTTATCAATATTTATCTTAGAACAAGCCGGTCAGAGTTTATTGTAAGTATTAACAAGTATCTTGAAGCTCGAAATCATAAACTTTCTGTTGGGATGCGATTCAGAATGAGGTTCGAGGGTGATGAAGTACCTGAAAGAAGGTGTGTGAGCTGGTTGCTTGAAAATTGATAATTTTATTTTACTACACTGTCCAATATAATCCATGTTCCTCACCCACTGAATACAGGTTCAGTGGTACAATTGTGGGTGTTGAAGATAATAAATCGTCCGTTTGGGCTGATTCTGAGTGGCGATCATTAAAGGTTAGTATTCATGGTTTTAGATGCGGCTTCCAGTGTTTACTTTTATAGCTTGTAATCAGTAGCTTTCCAAATATATTCATTTTAGTTTTAGTATAAGCTACAAAAAAGTAGAGCTTATTCTGGCATCTCTTTAAATTGGTCCTGAGAGGTCAATGCTTTGTTTATGAAACAATCTAGTAAGTGATATTATCATGTTTGAAAATTCAGCAATGTACTTGTTAACTGTGTCAAATAAATTTAGCTACCAGAAAATGGCCAAGATTGTGTATATATGAAAATACAAAATGGAGCATGCTGACACTTCTAGTTAGCATGATTTGAAATTTACATAGCAGCTTTTCATTTGAAAATCTTATGCAATAATATGTAATGTATCTCAGGTTCAATGGGATGAACCGTCATCAATTCTGCGTCCAGATAGAGTTTCTCCATGGGAATTGGAGCCACTTGTATCTACCCCTCCTGCAAACGCGCAGCCAACCCAACGAAACAAGAGATCGCGGCCTCCTGTTCTCCCTTCAACAATGCCCGATTCTTCTCTGCAAGGTGACTAGATCATATGTAATTTCCCTATATAATTCCATTATCTGTGCTGCTTTTATACATGATATCTATTTTCCTGTGCATATCAGGCATATGGAAATCACCAATTGAATCGCCTTTCCCTTATCGTGACCCTCAACATGGACGAGACCTCTATCCATCACCAAGATTCAGCTCTACTGCGACCAGCTTTCTTGGTTTTGGTGGGAGCAGCCCTGCTTCTAACAAGTCAATATATTGGTCAAGTAGATTGGAAAACTCTACTGAACCTTTTTTGCCTATAGCACTTAAAGAATCTGGGGAGAAGAGACAAGGCACTGGAAATGGCTGTAGGCTCTTTGGGATTCAGTTACTTGAGAATTCTAATGCAGAAGAAAGTCTGCAAACAGTTCCTTTGTCAGGAAGGGTGGGTGATGATAGGTCTGTTCCGTCCTTGGATGCCGAGTCTGACCAACATTCCGAACCATCAAATGTTAATCGGTCTGATATTCCTTCAGTAAGCTGTGATGCTGACAAATCATGCCTGCGGTCTCCTCATGAGTCACAAAGCAGACAAATAAGAAGCTGCACAAAGGTACATAACTGCTTTTAATATTAGTCTTTCATACACTACACTCCCTCCCTATTTTCCTTTACCACCCTGCAACATTCCCTGTACATATTTCCTGTGCACTCCACTAATTTACTGTAAGACAGCTATATAATGCATCTTTACTGTGCAAATTGTGGGATGATTTTTTGCTTGTGATATAAGTACATGTTTAGAATCTATCTGCATTATTGACAACATTTGGAACACATTATAGAGTAAGTATGACACATTATAGGCTAGGAAATTCTTATAAATTCATCTCCAATTGTGATACAAAATGTAAATTTTATTACTTGTCTTCTGTGTTTGACTCTGTTTTCACAATTCCACATACAATCATCTGAAAATCGTTAACGAAGTTAATATATGGTTTCATTTTTGTGGTTATTAGTTAAACAAACAGGAAATGAAAACGAAAAACTTGTTGGTAACTGGTAAAAATGGTTCTGTTTGGATAGTTCCAATTAATTTTTTTTTTCATTGGACTAGAAAGCGGTTTGGCCTTCTCTATTTTACAAGAGGGTAGTGCCACAAAAATGAGATTGTTTATGGTACAAGTTTAATATTGCTCCAGGTTCACATGCAAGGTATGGCTGTTGGAAGGGCTGTGGATTTAACACGTTTTGATGGATATGAGGATCTGCTTAGGAAATTGGAAGAGATGTTCGACATTGAGGGTGAACTCTGTGGGGCAACAAAAAAATGGCTGGTCGTTTACACTGACAATGAAGATGATAGGATGATGGTTGGGGATGATCCGTGGCTGTAAGATTATTTGATACTAACACATTCTCTTTGACACTATCATCTGTAGCATATTAGTTTGCAATTTTATATACGTGTGTATTGAGTTCTGTCGCTATTTTACTGCAGTGAATTTTGTAGCGTTGTGAGGAAAATTTTCATCTACACACCAGATGAGGTGAAGAAGCTCTCGCCCAAAATAGGTCTTCCGACCAATGAAGAAGGTAAACCAAGCAAACTGGATTGCGAGGCAGTTGTCAATCCCGAGGACCAGTCATCTATTGTGGGGCCTGGTTGCTAACACTCCTAGGTCTTCCAACATACAAGTTGCTATATACAATAAACATTGGCATGAAATTAGGAAGTAGAATGCGAGAGAATGAACCTAGCAAACTCTTCATCATGGTCTATAGGAGCTTATCACTGGTTTATTCTACACCTATGCTGAAGCAGCGTGGCAGCACCAACCTAGATGGCTTGTTTAATGTAATGTTTGATGATCTACCTTGAAAGATGACAGGCTTCGGATGTTGTGGTTTTTCTATTTCTTCTATAGCTCAGTTTTTGCCAAGGTTCTCACAAGAAGAAATGTGTTTGCCCAAGTATCGTACTATGTATGCATTTGATTTTTGGTTCTTTTGTAATTCCCTTGATGTGATGCATCTCATTTATGTATATATAACTACAACTATATAATCTTTGAACACTATTTAATGAATGAATGTATATCGAGCCATTTTTTCCTAAAAGCAGTTGTGCGTGATCTGGCCTGATTCTATTAAACTAGTAATCTAATATTCCTCTCCTTCCCTCAATGTCTCCTTCTCTCTCTTTTCCAAATTTGGACCGCTAGATCAATCCAACGGATGAAACGATGTTCTCCCAAAAATTATGCCATGTATCTTTTCACACTAAACTTTTCCTCTCTTCATCTTCCACAACAAAGTAGTTGCAATATTTATCTTGCTTAGTTTCATCGTTTTTGCTCTGTTCGAAAGATGTAAATTTGCTCACCTTCTCCAAATCTTTCACAACAAAGACTCAATGTGTTTTATTCACCACATCTTGCCACTGTTATTTTTTATTTTTAATTAAAAACAATATATACAATGCAAGCTTCCATGGTTATGTTCTTCACCTCAACAATACCTTTGACCAACAGCTTCCAGCAACAATTGTTGGATATCAGCAACCCGCCGCCCATCTTCAACCCCTCGTCGACTATCGCCGCTGACTTTTCCTGTGCGTTTTTTCTATGTTGTCGACCGCTGCCGCCGAACCACCGACCACCGTGTATCTCGTCGATGCATCTCCGACCACCGTGAATAAGAGTCGTCCAAGTTGGTGGTGGTCTCGTGGAATCCATAATCGTGAGAGGCATATGGGTTGAAGAAGAAGGGTAACCGTTCAAAGGGATTTATTTTATTTTTTTTCATTTTTATTCTCTTTTAAATTTTGAACCATGAGATTGATCTAACAGTCAAGATTTGGAGAAGGAGAGAGAAGGAGACACTTGGGGAAGGAGAGGATCCATATCCGTGCCTTAGGGGGCTTTAACTTTTTCCTTAATTTAATTAATGAAAAAGTTATGGTTAAATATGTTTCAAGTTCCTACTATTAGACAGACTTTTAAAAATAGACCTTACATTTTTTATATTATATCTTTAGCCCCCAACATTTTATTGTTTCTAACGTTGGTTTCTAATGTAAAATTTTGGTTGAGTGGACAGACGAAAAATGTCAAATAGATGTCATAGAGACTCATTTAATGCTTACTTTTTATGCGTCTACGTCATTAATAAGTTTGTGGGGCTTCTAAGTGGCTTTTTTCGTCCGTCCAATCAACCAAAATTTCACAGTAGGAAACAATGTTGGAAACGGAAAAAACGTTGGGACTAAAAATATAATAAAAAGATATAGGGACTATTTTTAGAAGTATGCTAAAATGTAGGGAATCAAAACATATTTAACCCAAAAGTTAAATATTATACTCGATTGTATTGTGAGGAATACTTATATGGATACAACTCTAAATGGTAAATATTACATGATGTGATTTATTTATTTTTAAATTTTTTTCATTTACTCATGAAGTTTATATGATGGTTGGGGTTCTTCGGCGAATGGAAGAGTGAAGTTTTTTTTTTGGAATGGAATGGAAGAGTGAAGCTTAATACAGATGGAGCTTGTAAGGGAAGTATCACTTTGGAATGTGGTGTTGTTGTTAGAGATGGCAATGGTAGGTAGGTGGTGTGGTGGTTTTGCAAAGTATGTAGGTAGTTGTAGTGCTTCTGTGGGGAAGTTGTGGGAGTATTGGAATGTTTGAAGTATGTGAGGACGTTGATGGTTAAAGATGTTGAACTTAATATTGATTTCATAGGAGTTGTTAATGTCATTAAAGCAGATAAGAAGAGGAGCAACAGGGGGTATTCCTTGGTGGCAGGGGGGGGCAATGGTTTTGCAAAGTACGTAGGTAGTTGTAATGGTACGGGGAGTGTTGGAATGTTTGAAGTATGTCAGGACGTTGAAGTTACAAGATGTTGAAGTTAATATTGATTCCATAGCAATTGTTAATCGTCATATAAGGCAATGGGCAGCAAGGGGTATTCCTTGGTGTGAAGAGTATTAACTATTAACAGCTTACCGGAGATGGATTGAGAGGTGCATTCTCATTCTTACAACGAAGTCAATCCGTGCGTGAATGCTTTGACTAACATGAGATGTGAATTGAGGAGTAATATTGTTTATTTTGATGTTTGTCCCGGTAGAATAAGACACTTGTTTGTTTCTGATGGGTTGGGGATTAGTACCTCTTGGTCAATTCCCTTGTAGTATCTTTTTTTGGGGTTTTAAGCTGGAAACAGATTTCCTGCCGTTACAGCAAGACGCGGTAATCAATCTCAACCGTTCGATCTAAAATTAACGGCTAGGGTTGTTTTAATATAAAAGATACATTTTTCAATTTTATCCGTCCAACCTGATATCTACGGTTCGGATTAAAAGTTGTGTGAAGCATTTACATCAAGGAATCCAGGTCCCTTAAACCCTAGTAATATTAAAAAAATAAAATTAATGTCCAAATATTTGTCATTAACAAGTCAATTTTGTATGAATTTAGTGGCATTGTAAAAACAAGGGAAACAGCAAATATTTGAGTGGGCATCCCTATGTCAAGCTTAGAATGAAAGTGATAATAATACTTTTATTTATTAGATGGAATGAAAATATGAAATGTCTATGTAACGTAAACTAAAGCTCTATAATAATAGTGGTGGCGGATATATACAACGGTCATATATTGCAATAAGCACGCTCCTATAAACGATGTAAATAAGGAGAGGTGTATTAAGCAATGCAATTTCAATGAAAAACTTAATCAAATCTGTGAAGAAACTCAAGTTGTGGTCTAAAAAGAACGGAAAGAAGAAGAAGTACTACGAACATCAGCCTCCACCTCCACCACCCTGTCACCATTGGGCGGTTCTGTTTTTTTTTTTTGTTTTTTTTTTTACAGAATTCCCTTTCTTTCTTTTTTAGAAATTATATTTTTTAAATTGAAAAAAAGTAAAACAACTATTTTCTTTTGTTTGGGAAAGAGCAAGAATTGGAAACATTTTGGTTCTGCTCGGTGTTCACATTCTTCACATAATATTTAAAATAGAAAAGAGAGTTTTTTAATCAAAATACAAAAGAGAAGTGTTTTATTCAAAATAAAAAAGAGAAGTTAAATCTGAAAATTGATAAACAAAGGAGGAAAAAGAAGAAACTATATTCTTTGTTGATTTTATTGACAAGGAAGAGATTTGATTCAAAATAAAAAGAAGTTAAATCTGAAAATTGATAAACAAAGGATGAAAGAAGAAACTGTCTTTTTGTTGACCGGAAGAGTAACAATAAAAAGTGGCTGCCGATAAAAAGGAGGCATTCAAAATATTAGGGTTTTAACAAAGGAACAAGAATATATAGTGTGAATTAAATGAGCTAAATTACTTCTTGGGCCAATTACTTCTTTTAATTAAATGGGCCAAATTGCGTGAATAAAGTGAATTTTTTTAATGAATTTTTAGAGCAATTTTTTATTTTTTTTATTAAGTGTGAAATTATAAATATTATTATGTAACTTTTAGTTTTTTAAACGAATTATACTTTGTTATTATCATTTTAAATATCATTTAAAAATAAAAAATATATATTTAATTAAAAACGGTCCGACCCGGTTGAACTCCGGTCCGACCAATTGAACCGTGAACCGGTAAGCTTGTCGGTTTGATGACCGGTCCGATTCTGAAAACCTTGGTTTCATTAGAACCTGTTTATGGCATTCTTGTTCGAACAGAGAGATCAAGAGGTTAATTTGGATGTGTTTTTAGTTTGTTTCGCTGCTTATGTTCGTGTTTCAATAATTAATTAATCATTCGCAACTTATTCTTGGGGCCCGTTTGAATTAACTTATTTTTGAACTTATGCAAACAGCTTATGCAATTTTTATGTATTATTATAAGTTTGTCAAGGTAGTTTATCATAAAATAGCTTATAAGAATACAATTTCACTAGTGTAAATTTATAAAATAATATAAAACTTAATTTATATTGCATAAACTGAATTGATGATCGAACCTATGACATCTAACATACTATCCAAATCCATAACAGTAAGTACTTTATTTACATGAAAAATATGATTAATATTTTCTTATATTGTGTTCATTGAATTATTACATGTAATTTGAATTTTGCATAGATGGTAGGGAAATGATAAAAATAATTCAATTAGTCTAATAGCTAGAAATTTTACTTTTATGATTGATAAGTAAGGTGTCTGAAATTGGAACCCCAACTCCTGCACATATAATTTAATTGATGTGTAAATTTTTACATCTTCAATAAATCGTAAATATTGAATTATGAAAATTATTTGACTTTAATAAAATAAAATTTAAAAATCATATAAATAATGACTTGTAATTAATTGAAAATCTAGGAAATTCTTATTATGATGTTCTTTTGATACAATGATTAGATATAGATATATAGGTTAAACCAATAATTTAGGAGATGGCCATTTGAATTAACTTATTTTTGAGCTTATGCAAATAGTTTATGCAATATAAATTACTCCCTCCGTTTTTTTTAAGTGTACAGTTTTGTCGGATTTAGCGTTTCTATTTAACTGTCCATTTTGTGTTTTAAGGGTACGATTTGTCAATTGTGCCCTTTTTTAATTACACTTATCTTTTTCAATAAATATTTTTTATATATATTTGAAAAACTAAAGTGTTTTTTTTTTTAAAAAAAGAAACAAAAAAGTTTGTTTATTATTATATTCTATTGATAACAATAATCTGAAAATATTTTTTTTGTATAATAATAAATCTATTGATGAGGGTATAATAGGAAGATAAGGTGCAAAAATCCAATTTCTTAATTTGGTGTTACTATTCTAACGGACACTTATAAAAAAACGGAGGGAGTAGGTTTTATGCTATTTTATAAGTTCACACTAGTGAAAATTGTATTTTTATAAACTATTTTATCATAAACTACCTTGACAAACTTATAATAATATATAAAAATTAGGGCTAAATATGTTTTTGGTCCCTACAGTTTCGGAGAATTTCGTTTTTAGTCCCTGAAATTTTTTTCCACACTTTTTAGTCCCTGAAGTTTTTTCCGTCAGTGTTTTTAATTCCTACTTTTAATTAAACTCTTGTATATCTTGTATACTTTTAAATTTTTGAATGATTATTTGTATTCATGTTTATAATATTATAAGAACATCTCCGATAAAAATTTAGAATTTTTTAACATAAGATGAATTATTTATGAATTTTTATATACAAAAAACTAAAAAATTGATATTTAATTCATTCATCTCTTGTCAAAAAAATTTAAACTTTTGTAAGAGAGATTCATATAATGTACTAAACATGATCGCAGAAAAAAAATTTAAAATTTCGAATGATATGCACGAGTTGAGCTGAGTTGAATGGAAAGTAGAGACTAAAAACACTGACGGGAAAAACTATAGGGACTAAAAATTGTGAATTTTTTTTTCATGGACTAAAAACAAAATTTGACGAAACTATAGGGACAAAAAACATATTTAACCCTAAAAATTATAAGCTCAAAAATAAAACTAAGTTAACCCAAACAGGCCCTTAGTGTTATAGTTTAGACATTAATATTGTGAATATTGCTTTAATTTTGTAAAAAAAAATATTTACGAATTAATTTTGTCAACTTATTTGTTTATTTGTAGATATTTTGTTATTTAGTAAAAAGAAAACCTCTTTTTGTTATTGCATGCAATTAACTAGAGTATTTTTTTGACTAAAAAATAAATGATATTTACAACTTCAAATTTGCTAAAAATAAAAATGATAAATGTGCGAACAAACTCACTATATCCATGTTAATAGCATAAAACGGCAAATTGCATAAACCTACAAATATAACTATATTGAAGTGTCTGAAATGTCCATGCCTCCGGATCTGTAGCGTTGAAGACACTAAAGTTGACATTGATTGAATTTGCACTAGATCGAAATTAATCCTTCAACCTGAAACAAATAAACACCACACAAAGACGAAAGAACAAAATACTCTGCACAAAGATGAGACAATATAATACTCAGCACAAAGACGAAACAACAAAATACATCGTATGAGGACGAAAAATCAAAACAAAATGATGTATTTTTTTCTTTTTTGGTGTATATGATGTTGTTGTATTTGTACCTGCTCTTTGTGTTTCCAACCAATATAATTTAGGGTTAAATGTGTTTTTGGTCCCTATAGTTTCGCAGAATTTCGTTTTTAGTCTCTGAAGATTTTTTTCACACTTTTTAGTCTCTGAAGTTTTGTCAATGAGTGTTTTTAGTCCCTACTTTTCAATAAACTCGTGCATATCATTCGAAATTTTAATTTTTTTTTCTGCAGTCATGTTTAGTACATTATTTGAATCTCTCTCACAAAAGTTTAAATTTTTTTAACAAGAGATGAATTAAATATGAATTTTTTAGTTTTTTGCACTATAAAAATCATAAATAATTCATGTTATGTTAAAAAATTCTAAATTTTTATCGGAGATGTTCTTATAATATTATAAACATGAATACAAAGAACCGTTAAAAAATGTGAAAGTATACAAGAGTTTGATTAAAAGTAGGGATTAAAAACACTGACTGACAAAACTTCAGGGACTAAAAAGTGTGAAAAAAATCTTCAGGGACTAAAAACGAAATTCTGCGAAACTATAGGGACCAAAAACATATTTAACCCTATAATTTATAAGAAGCTTCGACCAATTTTTAAATGTTTTAATTGATTAATTTCACTTATGTTCATATTTATTATGAGAGAGAATATTAAAAATAAGTACGTTAGTTGAATTGAGAGTAATTAAATAAGGGTACACATGAAATAATTTAAAATTAGAAGAGTATTAAATGAAAATAACTATGTAGAATGTGTTTATTTGATATATGTAATTTTTTCAAATTGTTCCTTATAAAAATGATAAGAGGGAGTAAATAATAGTATCATATGTCCACAAATTCTAGCTCAAATGATATAATACCGAAATTGTTAGTGTCAGACGACATGATCGGGGTTCGATCCATGGTCACTCCACTTTATGTGTGTGAGTTTTCAATGACTTTGTCGTTTCATCTAAAGAATAATTGTATCATATGTTTTTTTACAAAGACAAAACTTACATGCATTGCTTTAGGTGCATTTCTTACTTTTTCACTCACAAAGTGGTGGTTATTAGTGTTTTTATTTTTAAAAAAAAAAAATAAAACAATTTTTTAATTTAAAAAACTAACTCTTTATGAAAGGAAAAAAAAAGAAATACACCTGATGCTCGTAAGTTTTGTCCTTTTTACAACTATATAATAGTATGAAATTTATTTATTAAAAAAAATGATTTGAGAGAAAGAAAGGAAAGAGACGGCGTGGTAGGAGTGACACGTAGGTAGGTATAAGCCGAAGCAAGTGGTTTTGTCGACGAAGCGGAAGGTTCGGACGACACAGCTGGAGACAGGCTGTCACCAACAAAGTCCCACTCACATCACACAACAACAACAGCAACAACATCTTTCTTTCTTCTCTCTCTCTCTCTCTCTCACTTTTCGTTTCGTTCGTTTCTTTCTTTCCCTTCTTCCCTTTTGCCTCTCTCTCTCTCGTTCATTCATTCTCCGTCCAAATTAGGGTTTTCTCTTTCTCCTCACTGGATCAACCTTCGTTGCACTGTAAGCTTCCTATACATCTCTCTCTCTCTCTCTCTCTCTCTCTCTCTCTCTCTCCCTCCCTCTCTCTCTCTAATTTCTTAATCTTATGTTGTCTCTTGTTTTTTCTTCAGATTTATCTATCTATCTATCGATTTCCCCTTCGTTATTTACTCGCATTTCCTCTCCCCTATTATTTAGATATTTAGATTTCAACTCCAATCAAACTTTAACCCTATATTTCTCTCCTGAGGATTTATTAAACCTATTTATTTATTTATTTATTTTATGTTCAATGTACCTTAATCCATGGATGCTTTCAAATTCAAACTTGCACAGCATCAATTTCACATGCCTTATCACAAATCAAACAACTGTATTGTATTGTATGTAATTCAACTCAGTCTCTATACTGTTTTTAAGTTGCTGTTATGTTCCTATAGGCCTGGACCCTTCTTATCACTCTACTCCTTAACCCCCCTACCCCGGAACAACCAATGATAAATCTAATTCTCAGTCTTATGTTGATCATATTGTTTGTGTTCCTAGGTTCTGCATCTCCATTGTGTTGGTGTGTGTCTGTGTGTGCGCATTCATTTATTTATGTGTTTAACTTTTTATGATTCATAAGTCTCACCCTTGAGTTTTGTATTTATTGTAGATGCTGGAATTGGGCAATCAATCTTAGAACATTTCTGTAGTGGATCTGATCTATTACCCTTGCCCAATTCACCGGTATGAAGTCATGGAAGAATGCTAGATGATTGATACGTGATGGTATGTAATCATCTACTCAGGGGTGCTTCTGCATATTTGAGTTGACTTCAATTATCACACTTTATTATTAGATATTGTGAGCTCATTCAGTCATACATTAGTTCTGGACAAAAGGCACAAGCCCCAGAGGATTTCTGGTATCCATGCTGTCAGAGAGCATGCGTGGAATCTGTATTTCGGGTAATGCCCCTGTCGAGATTTGCTGCCGAAGCATTCGGTGTGGTGACAATTTGTCTAGTAGCCATCTTGATTCTTCTTGGGTTGATATGCATTGCTTACTCATTCTACTTCCGCTCTCGTATTCATAATCAGGGTTTTTTTCAGCTCAATTATTTTAGTGGTCCTTGGATTATTAGAATCACATTCATCCTATTTGTAATCTGGTGGGGTCTAGGTGAAATTTTCCGGCTAACTTTGTTAAGACGCGCACTTCACTTAAAATGGAAGGAAACTGTTTGCAAATGTTACATTGTATCCAACATGGGATTTGCAGAACCTTGCCTCTTTCTCACACTTGTGTTTCTCCTCCGTGCACCCTTGCAGAGGTTGGAGACTGGAATTATGAGCAGAAAATGGAATGTGAGGACATCTGCGTATATTATTCTTTACTGCCTTCCATTGTTTCTTCTTCAGCTTTTTGTTATTTTTGTTGGACCTCATTTAGACAAGAATAAGGGTTCCGGGAAGAAGTTGCCTCATTATTTTACAAGTACAGTCGTCTCCTCTTCAGTTGCAGAGAGGAGTGATGATATTGCCCTTTGTACTTACCCTTTACTTAGTACCATTCTCCTTGGCCTTTTTGCCATTATCCTGACTTCCTACCTTTTTTGGCTTGGTAGTCGGATTTTGAAATTAGTTATCAACAAAGGTTTGCAGAAAAGGGTTTACACACTACTATTCTCTGTTTTGTGTTTCCTTCCATTAAGGGTTCTTTTTCTTGGTTTATCTGTTTTATCTGGACCTGAGCATTTTATGTTTGAAGCCTTTGTTTTCTTGGCATTTCTTGCACTTGTATGTTGTTCTGGGTTGTGCATGTGCACACTTGTGTACCGTCCAGTTGCAGATTGTTTAGCGCTGGGGAATTTACAAGACTTGGAAGCTAGGACAAGGAGGTTTAATGAAGATCATAATGATACTATATCCCTTATTGCTAACCAAAGTCACTTGGAATATAATGTTGAGGAAAATGCTCAGCCTAGTCCCAGTAGGTATTCCGATGAATCAACAAAGCGTGGATCAATTTCATTTCGGACATTGGAAAAGGGTGTTGCTTCAACTGGAACATTTGTAGAACTAAGCCTTTTCTCTCCCAGCCGAAGTGCAACACCTCCAGGATCGCCGTCTCTTCCAGGTTGGCCCATGCAATCCCCAGCCCAAGTTATTGTGTGAATGTCAATTTTTGGATAAGGAAAAACTGATTGTAAAGGGTTAAGTTTCGATAAGGCTTTTTTTTTTCTTTCTTTTTGCTTCTGTTTGCTAATTCTAGGTATATAATGTTTTTGCCCTAGAATTTATTGAGTACCTCTTTTTTTTTTTTCTGTGCTATCTTGATAACTTTTTTTCTACTGGATTGTATTTTTGTACTTTAAATATTAGAACACTCTTACAGTTATATATTCTCTTTTAGTAATTGTTGGTTGGCAATCAGGCGAGGTTGTTGGATTGCAACGCCTAGCTGTCTAGACTAGTGTGTGTGTGTGTGTTATATATATATATATAACAAGTCATTGAAAACTTACACACAAAGTGGTGACATTGGGGTTCAAACACCGGTCATGTCGTCCAACCTAACAATTTTGGGATTTTTTTCAATTTAGTTAAGATTTGCGGACATACTAGTGTATATTGATCGCAAATAAAATAGAGATTATTATTCATAATACCTGAAACAAGGGTATTTGTGATTAATCTTAGTTCTTGAATACAGACAATGATGTAGTCTATGCATTTTTTTTATAGGTCAGTGTACTTGGTTTTCCCCTTTGTGGAATAAAACTGATCATCGATCTGATTGGATCCTATAAAAATTACAGTTTTACATGAAACATTGAATTGGACTGGATGACTTGATACAAGATCAGTTCTGATACAAACCTTACTGCTTGATATGCTAGGCAGCATTGAAACTCTTTTTACAAGCTAAAATGGCTTTATAGATCAACATAGCTTTGCTTATGCACACTGGTTATAAATAACAGCAATGAAGGTTGTATATGCACATAATTTATCACCACATAAACATTATGTATCTCCACCATGGCTTGGAAGTACTAATAGGTCCTACACAGTAAATGAATCCTGCCACCATATATTTTCTGCATTTTTTGCTGAAGTTGGATGAAGAAATAATGGCTTTGTGATGAAGTCTTTTCATTTTCCTCTGCACTGCCTAGGCGTGTTTAAGCTTCTCTCTCGCCCTCTTCCTATCTTTTGTATGTTATCAAAACCATGATAAAATGTTTTGTAAATCTTTTTTCTTCTGATAGTTGCAGCCAGCTTCTTTGAGATGATTTTTCCAATTTCTTTGTTGCTTGGTTTGGGTGGTTCCATTTTATTGAATTTATTAGCATGTATTTATTTATTTGCATGCTACATATCCTTGCCAAATTCATGGAAATGTGGGTTGTGAGTTCATAAAGAGGCTAAAGCTAAATAACCACCCCTGAAGGGAAATTAAGAAAGCAACAAAGCATGTTTTAAAGCAGGGAGCAGGGAGATGTATGTGGAGGCTTTTGGAGCAGGGAGATGTATGTGGAGGCTTTTGGAGCAGGGAGATTACTGCAAGAAGGAGTTTTTAAATTCATCCATACTGATACTGGTCATCATGGTGGAGACAGAAAACTTGTGTTAATCTTTTTCCTTATCGTCGTTGAAACTTGAAAACTAACACAACTACACAAGTGAAGACTTTCCACCCTCCTATAAATACAAGACAGCCAATTTTGATTTAAACTTCTTCTCCCACTGCCAACATTAGTTTCTTAATTTCTTAAACTACACATTCTATCAAATCAAATTCAAAATATTCTTAAAAAAGTGGGGTGAAGAGATGAAATAATGATTTTTATTAAATATCAATGTAAACTAATGGTGGTGGATAACAAAAATATGAATTTCATACTTGTAAGATCGTAAATTCTATCAAAATTATTTATTCTGTTATCTGGTGAACGAAAGTAATTGAAGAAAAATTATTTTCTAAATTGAATTTGTGGATTTTTCATATTGCATTCAGTTTGTATAAAATTATTGTGTCTATAATAATCCGATCTATACTTATACTTGTTCTGTTCTATTCAGATTTTTGTTTTCTATAATTGAAAATTCTAATATTTCCTACATTTAGGCAAAAGATTAGGATATTTTTGAATTTTGTCTTTACCACATTACAAGAAAAGCACATACGCAGAATAATTTCACCAATATCTGCCAAATATAGGAAAATAAATTGTGGAGACTCTTGATCCTGTCATAGCATGTCTATGTTTGTATATAATGTATCTTATTCCGTTATTACTACTAAAAAAACAAGACAGTGTTCTGAGATTAAGGATAGCCAACGGCCACAAACTTTTCCTTTTACTATATTATTATTATTATTATTTATAAATATGTTTGTTTTTTGTTAGTTACACCTTCTTTTTCTTTTTCTTCTTCTTTAAGCAAACTTAAAATTAAGAACGACAAACGTTTGTTTGGTTGTTTGTTGAAATAGTACTGGTGAAAAAGAGATTTATTTTCCTCTTTAGGGCGGTTTTCGGATACTCCGAAACCGCTCTAATCATTAATTTGTTAGGCACACTTTGTTCTTGGATCGATCGATCTCAATACCTTGAATGAATTGTAATTAATGTTTATTGCATGTCCTCAATTTGCATGCCATTGGCAACGATAAATAAAGCAAAGGCTCCTTCCTCCACCATCAACCTGTCACTTTCTCTTAATTCCACCCTATCATATCCATAGTAATAGGCGGTGGAAAGGAAGAAAATGAGTGGAAGAATAGAATGGGTGAAGGGTAAAATGGTTGGATGTGGATCTTTTGGCAGTGTTCATCTAGCCATGAATAAATCCAATGGTGGACTTTTCGTAGTGAAAACATCGGATTCAGAGGTAGGACGTGATGCTTTGAAGAACGAGGTGAATATGCTAAATACTTTAAATAATTCATCACCCTATATTGTCCGATGTTTAGGGACAGAGTATGATAATAATCAAGATAAAAAAGTAGTGCATGTTTTCATGGAATACATGGCTGGAGGTAGTTTGGCTGATGTGTCAAACAAGTTTGGAGGTTCATTAGATGAAGATGTTGTACGTTTGTATACTAGACAAATTCTCCTTGGGTTATATGATCTTCACAAACACGGAATTGTGCATTGTGACCTTAATTGCAAAAATGTGCTTTTGTCCTCATCTGGGAACGTTAAGCTTGCTGATTTTGGGTGTGCAAAAAACATGAACAAACCATCATCACATCTTAATCTTACTAATGGTGGCACTCCTCTATGGATGGCTCCCGAAGTATTATTAAATGTTGATGATGAGAAAGTTGTTGATTTTGCTGCAGATATATGGTCTTTGGGGTGTACTGTTATTGAAATGGCCACTGGCAGGCCACCTTGGGCTGACAACCTCATTTTTATTTCAAATCCAATGGCTGCTATGTTTAAGATTGCTCGCGGTGATGAGATACCTCAATTTCCACTTCATTTCTCTCGGGAGGGTTTCGATTTCTTGAGGAGGTGTTTGGTCAGAGATCCCAGTAAGAGGCCTACCGCACAAGAGTTGCTTAACCACCCGTTTATTATTTCAACTACTTTAACTCATCACAAACACTACTCTGCATCCTCACCTGCAGCTGTCTTGGATGTTCATCAATTTGAGGATACCGATGATGATGAAGAAGAAGACTACGACTACGAATTACACAGCCCAACAGAACGATTGAACCGGTTCTCAATCGCAAATGAGTTTGTGTCCCCACAAGGAACAACAATGTGGGAACTGGAAGATGCTGCATCAGGGAATCATTGGATCACTGTTAGACCAAGGGATCAATAACTAAAGACCCAATAATTAATTCATGTAGATAGAGGACTCAACATATTAGGTACAATTTTGAGTAGGACACAAATAAATAGGTTTGCCAGTTTTACTTCCTTTTAGGAAGAATGGTCTTATTTAGTAGTACTACCACATTTGTTTGTAATTATTAAAAGGTTGGTGTATGGATCGAATTATTTGGATAGACAAACCCTCTAATTCCATTCCTGGTAGCATAGAAATTACCTTTATTAACCAACAAAATGCAGTCGTTGTTTCATTTCATAAGAGTGCACATCCAAAAAGTAGGGTCCTTCTATGACCATTCATACCCACAAAAATCGCAATAATTGACCTTGTATGTAGTATCAATTATCAAATACAACAATATCACCATATTTTTGGTACCAATCAAAAAAAAAAAGAAAAAAGAAGGAGATCAAAGTATATGCTGTAACCTTTTTTCTTTATCAACTGAATAAGCATACTAAAAATTTGAACTACTCTTTTTTTGCATCCTCACAATACTTTAGAAGATCCATAACACCACTTCTTTCAATTTGTTTATTGGCTTTCAAATATTTTTTTTTGAATGTCCTTCTCAGTAAATGGAAGATAATCATGCTTCACATTTTTCTCTAGTTCTCTTACTAGCATTATTTGTCTAATCCCTCATTGTTTTAACAAGAAAATACGTTCATAATCTTCTTCTAAGATAGTTGGATACGCCGGTAAAAAACGCATCTCTGATTGAGTTAACAAACCATGGTTATGTTCGACAACAAACTTTGTAACTCGCCACTCACTTCAAAATATATCCCGAGACTTTTGTAATAAAATTCGCAAATTAGCTTTATATTTACACCTGTTCTTTTGGTGGGTCTATGATTTTCAAGGAAACACTATCTTTACGATGACAAAAGAAAAATCACGCCGGCTAATAATTCCATTTTATTTTGTGAATCTACCTTTTCGAATTGAGAACCCATATTGATATGCATATATCTTATAAAAGGAAAATGTTTTTTCTTCGCTAAGCAAAATTTGACCAACAAAAGGAATAATATTTGTCTTACTACAAATTTCAGCATGATAAAAATGCTCAACAATCGTTTCTGAGTAACCATTCTCATAAGAAATATTTTCTATTAGACATTCATTCAAAATTAGAATTCATGTCTATCATATTAACACTATCCATTATGCTATTTATCATCTACAAATAGAATAAAAAGTGTATTTTAAAACTCTATTGCAAGTGTTAAATAACATATAAGAAAAGGTATACATGTACCTGTTACACAAACTCTATTGCAAGTGTTAAACAAAAATATTAATTAAAGTTTGAGAACATGTGTACCTATTACATAATAGAAGGTATACAATTCTTTATTTGAGTCATTTCAATGTATTTTACATCTCTCTTTTACACAAGTTGGATATGTCACCGTAGAAAGAGGAATAAAGAAAACTTCTTGAAAGTTTTAGCTTTAATTTTGGAGATGATTTGGGAGATAATTATGTTTTATCGTTTTATGAAGGAAAAAAAGTCCAGTGTCATGATTTTGTGCCAAAAAAACAAGGCCTTATTATGTTAATAAACAAAAAAATCTTTTGATGTAGGCGCCTGTAGTAAACTGCCTTTGCAAAGGCCTTATGTTTTTGTGCTGACATCTTATTATAAACACATGTTTTATGTTTTAATAATCAATTAAAGTGGAATGATTATGTTTTAATAAGTGGGATCATAGCTGATTTAATGCATGTTAGCATTTGCCATTAATTTAAAACAATTTCAAGTTGATATAACAATTGATGATATTGAGCAAAAAAGAAGAGCTTGATATAATGTTAGAAAAAATGCAACCAATCACTTTATAAAAAAAAATCTTAAAATTGAGTATTGAGCCTAACTCATCCTCATAAAACCGACTTGTAAGATGAGAATTATATCTACTTTATAAACTCATATATTCAGACCGTCTCGCAACCGATGTGACACTTCTTTAATACACCCCCTCATGTTCAACGCCATTGGGCTTGGTGCGCGGATATAAATGGTGGATGACCTGATCAAAAATTGATAGCAGGCGGCCCAGCAGATTGTGGAGAGACTCTGATACCATCTTAGAATTGAGTATTGGGCCTAACTAATACTCATAAAACCGGCTTGTAAGGTGAAAATTGTCTCTACTTTATAAACACATATTCAAGCCGTCTCGCAACCGATGTGAGACTTCTTTATAAAAAAAATAGGCAAGAGATCAAATATGAATATGATGTCACCCTTACACGAGCAAGCTCACAGTGTTCTCACACGCTTTGATTTTCAAAAGTTTTTAAGGGGAATTTGAAATATCCATTGAATATACAATTCAACATGAAAATGGTAATGTTTTTGAGTTGTGGTAGTATAAAGACGTTAATAATAGAAAACATGCAGTCTTTTGGGATGGAGAAATAACTACATGTAGTTGCTAGCATTCTAAATTTTGGAGGATATTATGTCGACATATTCTAAGTATATTTGTTCATAAAGATTGTGATGAAATTCTTTCTCACTACTTATCATCATCACGATGGCGGCTTCAAGTATCACACAATGATGATGAAGTAGAGCTCCAAGCTAGTGTTGTCAGTGAGGAACAAGTAAATAATTGCAACAATGAAGTTCGTTGGCCTACACAATCCAAACCAAAAGGTCATCCCAAATACAACGTCTTAAAGGTGGAAAAAAACTATCACATAACATGAAGGTTTGCGGATTATGCAAAATGGAGAACATAACATAGTTACATATCTTCGGTCAAAAGTTTAGGTTTAGTTTTTTATTCATTTTATTTATTAAATTCTTTATATTTCTAACTTTGGTATTATTTTGTATATTAATTAAAATTAATTTGTGTTTTATTTATTTTTTAACAGGACTATGCTTGTAAACAGGGATGGCAAGAAAACCCAAACCACGGCCACCCACCCGAACTCAAATTCAAGTCAACGGGCGAAACTCGAGTTAACTGGGTTTGTGTTTGGGTGACACCCGAAACTATGGGTGTGGGTTTGTGATCACTCAAACCCACATCCGAAACCCACAGACTCACCCGAATATATGTAAAATTACCTAATTAACTCTAAGTATATATAAGTATCAAAATTAGGGTTCACACTTTCTTTCATAGTTCACACGAATCACTCACCCAACCGTTTGAAGGCCTCCTGCACTCACTCGGTCACTTCACTCACTATGTAATTTATGTTGAACTATATAATTTAATTACTAATATCACCAAACTATGTTAATTACTTATGTTGAACTATGTAATTTAATTACTATGCTACATTTTGCATTTTATCAAAAAGAATTCGGGTCGAGTTTGGGCAGATAATTAATTATACGTGTTTTTGCTGCGGATTTGAGTTTGGGTGGAAAAACCCGAACCCAATGGGTGTGGTGTGAGTTTTGATTTGTCACCCATACAACCTTTGGATTTGGGTATTATAAAATGCTTACCTATAGGCATCCATTGTCATCCCTACTTGTAAAAAGCATGGAGCGGTATTTCTTAAAGTTTAAAGAAGGAAGTTGATACTCAGAATGAAGTAGATTTAATCATAGCCTAATTTTTTTTTATTTTTTATTTTTTGGAATTTAACTTGGATGAATGTTGTCCCGGTATTATTTTTTTCTTTCTTTTCTCGGTGAATAGGATTGAGTGTTATGGTATTATGTTGTGAGGTAACAATTGTTAGTGCTATTTTGTCTTTTGAATTGTTAATATATTTTGGAATTTCATATAATTTATAATTTAATTTTTGTTTTCAAATTAAAGATAAATAAAAAATTATTAACTTCAGTCACCTCGATTCGAACCTGGAATCTCATAATTATATGTGACTTTAATTTCAGTGGATTACCACTCTTCATCTAAAACGAAAAAAAAGTTTATTAAAAATACGGCTTCTAGGGGTGCGTGTATTACCAATTCTATGGCACTCTACAACTTTTTGGTGTCTTGCCAATTCTTTGAAGTAATTAAATATAGTGTGGACCATAACTTTTAATTACTCTCTGTCCCATTTTATAAGAGCTATTTTGATTAGATGACACTATTTATTTATCTTGCTTTGACCATGTTTTTTTAATAATATATATATATATATAAATATCAGTATATAAGATTTTGTTTGATTTTCTGTCAAAAAAAAAAAAGATTTTGTTTGATTTGTTTTAATGAATATTTTCAAAATATCAAGTTTTTATAATTTTTATTAATAAAAAATTAAAGATATTAGTGATCAAAATTGTGCGCTGGCATACGTGCAGTAGTCAAATAAGTCTTATATTTTGGAATGGAGGGAGTATTAAAATTGACTATTGTTTCTTTTAAAGTAAAATAAGTGGGATCATACCTAATTAAATGCACTTTATCATATGCCTCATGGCACATGTTAGGAGCGTCCTAAACAAAAATCAGGTTTGGGTTGATGAAGAAGAATAGAAGGAAGAAGATGAATATGTTGCTACTTGTATAAGAATTACCGTTTTCTGAATAAAATAGACGGAAATGACCACGTTGATTTGCACATAATGTTTATTATTTAGGGGACAAAAAAGACTAAAAAAATTGTTAAGGGACCAAAAGAGCAACTAAACCTAAAATAAATTATGATAAAATTAAATTAAACAACATTATACATAAAATAGAAATAAAATTTATGTTAATATATTTATACCGAATTAAATAAATTATTGCAAATAAAAAATAAAAGTATTCGTAACAAATCCCAAAGTGGCAAAAATATTAAATTCGAAAAATAAAAAATAAAATATTAAAATCAATTATGATAAAATTAAATTATATTTTAATTAAGTATACCAAAAAATCATTAATTAAATAGAAAATGAAGTTAAATATTTAGTGGAAAGTGTCAAAGTAATATATAATTTGTTGAGAGAAATATATACTAAATAGAAAGTGTGATGTGATCTTGGTTCAATTGGCTGAGACATTGTATTATAATTGTGGAGTATTTTTTAAAACAAGTATATATAGTGGAGTATTGAATTTGTTTATTTAATCTTATTTTTTTTAAGGGTCAAACAAGATATTCTTTCTTATCTTATTTTTCTAAATAATACTAGTAATAATATAAGAATTTAATTTATATACGCTGTTAGTGTAAAATTATTTTACACATGCGTCTAATAATGTATCAACATACTTCCTCCGTCGCAAATTGAGTGACACATTTGACTATATTGCACTATTCACATATATTGTTTTAACCATATTTTTCTGCTAATAAATTAAAATAAATATTAGCATATAAGATATTGTTGGATTCGTCTTGATGAATATTTTTAAAATATCAAATTTTTATAATTTTTATTATAATACAATTAAAAATATTAATCATCAAAGTTATATATCGACATGCGTGAAACAGTCAACTGTGTCAATCAATTTGGACGGAGGAATTATCATATAGTGGAGTATTGAATGAAGTAAAGATTATTATAAATAAATAAATAAAGTGCGTTACTTGTAGCGGCCGCGAACGAGGCCACTCCTACCTTTCTTGGGTCAGGTGGGATCTGTATTCTGTAACTTGTTGTCAACCTTCTTCCTTTACTTTCTCTTCTTATTCTTTTCCTTTCCTTTCCGATCATTCTTATTCTGTCTCTTTTCTTCATATATATCTATCTAGTACCTTTCTTCTTCGATCTGCTGCTTTGCTTTGCCTAAAATGAAGGGTTTTCATTCTGTAACTGTAAGTTCCTTTCTTCTCCGATTATTATTTATTTATGCCAATAGTATATGTTACTTACTAGTACTAGTATATGTTGACTAGACCAGACCAGACCAGACCATTGAAAAGAACAAGTACTACTTGGTTCGTTCAGTTCGGTCGGTTGGTCGGTCACCATTCGTTCAGTGGATTTCTCAACAAATTAACTAACTGTCGTCATGAATCATCATCATCAGGGTTTTGTCTTTCCGCCGGATCCAAAGAATAGGAGGAGGCTCTTCCTTTCGACCATCCTCCTTCTCCTTTCTTTGATTTGCGCCGCTTATTTCCTTGTTAATGCTAATGCTTTCCACTACAAACACAGATCATTAGCACCATGGGAGGAGGATACAAATTCCAATCAAAGATGCAACAAGATGGTTTCTTTCTTATTTATTTTCATCCAATTCGGAATTAATTAATAATCTTGAAGGAATAATAATTCTCTTTTTTGTTTCTCTAGACACCACAATGCCGCCGCCCTTTCAAGGAATTGCCTCAAGGAATTGTTGCTACAACATCTAACTTCCAAACACGGCCCTTATGGGGGAGGGACTCTGCTGTCTGTCTCTATTATTATAAATAATAATAACTTCACACTTCCTATTCTATCACATCTACTTTATTCATTTCTTTATCTTCTTCCTTCAGACTAATTCAAACCGCCCATTCAATTTGTTGGCTATTCCAGTAGGAGTTAAGCAGAAACAAGTTGTTGATAAACTCGTCAAAAAGGTCACTTCTATCATTTCACTTTCATCTAACACTCATCAATCATATCTGCTAGCTGCTCACTCATATATATTCTCCCATGCCATGCAGTTCCCGTCAACTGATTTTGTTGTCATGCTTTTTCATTACGATGGTTTTGTCGATGGATGGAAGAATTTAGCTTGGAGTAATCGTGCCATACATGTGTCTGCTATAAATCAAACAAAATGGTATGTTCATTTCTTTTCCCTACCTGTAATCATGTATTAACTATTAATTAAACAAACTAATTCTCTCTATCATGGCATAGCATAGGTGGTTTGCAAAACGATTTTTGCATCCAGACATAGTTGCTGACTACAATTATATATTTCTCTGGGATGAAGACCTTCTTGTTGATAATTTTGACCCTAAAAGGTAAGCCAACCTGTACTTGTCTTATTAAATTTAAATTTTATTTTTAGTAGATATACATTTGCAACGCACAACTGTTACTTTTTTATGTGACTTGTTTGCATGAACTAATGCCGCTTTTTTGGCTAAGGAATTCCATGTTTCATCACCATTGGTGGATAAATTGATTTTTTTTTGTTAAGCTCAGTTCGTTGCTGAGATGAGACCTTGCACATAACTATAAACCCTACAACCAGTTGTGGCAAGGAGAGTCGGATCATAATACTAAATTGAATTTTTAGTTGACAATGATTATATTTGATATGTTGTTGATTCTTTTTTTTTTTTAAATGGTGATCATTTTATTCCCCGTGTTTTGATTTGTTGATTATCTGGTTAGGTATTTATCTATTGTTAAAGAAGAAGGACTAGAGATATCACAGCCTGCACTGGATCCTGATAAATCAGAAATACATCACCCACTGACAGTTCGTAAAGCAAGATCAAAAGTGCACAGGTTAACCTCATTTACTCCCACCTCTAGCTGTATAGTAACAGCGCGCTCATTTGGAAGATCTGCATCCTTATTATGATATAACCAATGCAGCACTCTATTAATGAACTAGATTATTACTTTATTAGACTGTTCCGTGTCAGTTTTCAGGTTACATTATTTTTAGAATATATCTGCACTCACTCACACAGACATAAGAAGCATCTCTGTTAAATGTGCAAGTGTTGAAGAACATGTTGCACAAAAATTTATACTAACCATTTATTTTCTCCATATATATGTACCGAATTTTTTCATATTTATTTAAGTGTACTGCTACAATGAACTTTTCTACCATTCATTCAAAATTCAAATAATTTACAGTACCCTCAAATAATTTATCTCCTGACTCCTGGATTGTATATTGATGCCTACATGTTGCATTGAATTTTTTGAGCAGTTATTTTTTTGTTTGAAAACAATTGCTAAAACTTACTGTTGGTATTATGATGTGTCTGTACAGAAGGTATTATAAGCTAAAAGGTAGCGGAAGGTGTGATGACAATAGCACAGCTCCTCCTTGCTTAGGGTAAACAGTTGCACTAGTATCATGTGTGATTTTCTTTTAGCTCCGTCATTAAATCATTTGTGATGTTAAATATAATTTATTTAATATGTAAAGAACTTGTTTTGCAGGTGGGTGGAAATGATGGCACCAGTGTTCTCTAAAAAATCTTGGCAATGTGTATGGCATATGATCCAGGTATGGATAAGAAAAACCAATTAACCAAGTCAACTTATTACCAACCATATCGTGAAAATTAAGATAAACTATTTCTGTTTGAAAATGTTATATGTCATGGTATGGCAGTTCATGTTAGTATTATATTTGAAAATTTTCGACCTTCTTTGGTTACTCAAGTATGGTTGCTAACAATGAACATTACGTGCTTTAGAAAAAAGCTCATTTTTTTTGGGGGGGGAAGTGTCCCTAAATGTAAGAGCCATTTCGAATTACAAAAAGCTCTACAAATAAAAAAACCTATTTACATGATTTTAAATCACATTGTTTTTCTTACAAGTGCAAACAAAATGCTTGTCCAATCTTTCGGTTCTGCATGATTTCTTTAATAATGTTAGTCTAATCATCTTTCGATCTACAGAATGACTTAATCCATGCCTGGGGACTGGATAGACAGCTCGGTTATTGTGCACAGGTAACTTGCTTTTACCATAACACCATATTATTCATGGCATATCTAAATCCTTCCATTGTGGTTGTTCATCTCTTAAGTCTTAACAATATTTCAGGGCGATAGAATGAGAAATGTCGGTGTGGTGGATTCTGAGTACATAGTTCATCTTGGCCTGCCTACTCTTGGGGGATCTAATGACAATGAGGCAAGTGAATTCATTTTTTATGTCAAATGACAGTGTTTTACCTTATCTCTATAAACACCATGGGTAGTAGTATTGTGTAGTAGTATTTATAAATTATGAAAGATATTAACATATCAACTTTAAAATGTTTGAAACTCATTTTTGTGCTGATGAATGTAATTTACTTGTATTTTAACTGGCAGTCTAAACTATTAATTAACAAAGGGTCTGTCTTTTGGTTTGCAGACGTTGTCAAATTCCCATAGAGAGAGTGATAGACCTAAAGTAAGTATGTTTATGACGTATAATGTAGATTTAAACACATGATGCAGCCCTATAATTAAGAAAGGAATCTACTGCATGATTTCAGGTGAGGATGCAGTCATATATTGAAATGCAGGTTTTTGGCAAAAGATGGAAAGATGCAGCAGAGAAGGACCAATGTTGGATTGATCCATATGAACAACATGAAAATCAGACTAGCCATTAGTCAGTTTTGTGAGGTTTCTTTCAAAATCCAAGTTCACGGTCAACATTTCTAACTGACCAAAGTCGAATGCATCATATCAGATTTTGATGAATAAAAACTTGTGATTTTAGTTTCCAGTCTGATTTTGCTATTTTGGTTTGATGTCTCAAAAGAGTTTACAGGAACTATTCTACTTTCCTTTTGTGATCAAGTTATTCATTCATTCACTTAAATATTTGTGTACATAGAAGTGGCGGTATAGAGGCGCTAATAGGAAGAGTGACAGAAAAAGTGTCCGTTCATTTTATTATTTTTTTGGGTCAATGTAAATAGGTTACATGGCCGAACAATATATGTTATCAAAACGTTATTATTTGGATTCGGATGATTCAAATTTTCTCAGCTCTAAAATCTATTTAGCTATTATTGTTGGTGTTATTTCTTGCTACTTTGGGTTGGAACCGTTAAGCTGAAATGCTTTGTTTGATGTACATTACGCTATAATCGTGGCTGCACCGACCATCTTTTGAACTAATCATCGTATTATAATGATTATTCGTCCTTGTATTGAACTTTATTTGCTCAATGATACAAGGACCACATAGAATGCTAATTGTATTTGGTGCACCTTTTTTAAAAATTATGGTTCATTTGGGAAGCAAACTCATTTTTCCGTGTTTCACGTGTGTTAATTAAAGGCCAGAGGACACGGCTAACTCTCTCAACAACATCTCTGCTTAGGTTTCACGAATTCCCTAAAGTATAACACTCGTTAATACAATAATAAATATTCATATTAATAGTTATAGGCAAATTACGGTGACCTTCCCTAAAGTTTATGTAAATAATTCACATCCTCTATTTTCTCATTTACCAGAAACCTCCCCTAGTGCTAGACTCCATTAATCTGCCGTGAAAAGAAAGAAAGAAAAAAACGGAATTACTCCCTTCGGATTGATCTCCATGTTCTCTATTTAAAAATTTGCAGGTTGTCTTGTCTTTTGGTTCCCTTCAAGAAAGCAGCGCCCAATCCTTTTGTTCCCATACATTGCCTTTTCCCTTCTCGTATGTTCCGGTGGGTGCACATAGATGAATGTGCTGTCAATTTAGCTTATTTGAAGTACCTGAAGTTTTACAGTCAAAGTTGTCACAATCACCCTTAGTCTGATAGATTAAGGTAGATATATTAGCATTGTTATGATTCATCAACCTTAAAAAATGGAGTATATTTGTATTATAAGGTATAAACGTGGATGGTATGAAATAGTAGCATGTGCTGTCTGTCATCTCATATTTTTGAAGTAATCTTTTTCCATTCTACTGGGTTTTTTTATTGTTTTTCTTTTCTTTTTCTACAATGCTTCTTTGCACAAGATAGAAGAACTCTTCGCCAAACACACACACAGCAGTCCGAGTAGCTAAAAGTAATGAACAACTAATGAGTATGTATGTTACTCTTGCTTTTCATTTCCCACTTGTTAATTGTAACAAGTTTTCAACATGTTTGCTTATTATTATACATGAAAGAGTTGCAAAACTCGACAAATTTAAGTTAATTTCAGTATTGGAAACTGAAGATATAACCCAAAAAAGCACAAGGAATTGAGACTTGGTGAAAATATAAAATTTCTGTATTGATAGATTCCTTCTTGGAAGGAATAAAATGCAGTTAATTTCTGCAACAATATGATAATCTCTAGCAGAGAACCCAAATTCTCTAACAATGCCTGTACAGATATCTCTACCAATGCAAAATGATTTCTTACTGAAGTTGTGAAATAATCCTCTACTGCAATCTAGGGACTACAACTAAAAGAACAAGTTAAACATCTGTCCTCTTCTACATAAATCAATAGAAAAAAAATTAAAAGTTCATGACTTCTGAAGAGAGGTTAAGCAAGGGCTCCAATGCACTGGGATCAAACTTGCGAGCAAAGAGGTAACAAATGGAAGTCATATCTGAGTTATATCGACAAAGGGATCCATTGTTCCTTATAGCCTGTATAAAACTGACGGTTATATTGTCCCTCCCGTAGGTTGCCGGATGAGGACCAAGCATTGACCAGTCGACCCATGTGACTGTTCTGTTTGAATTAAGAGAACCATGGAACATATTGAGGAAGGTTGGAATGTAGTGTTCATCTGGGTAGCAAGCAGGCTTACAGTATTTACGGAAGAGGGAAAAGTATTGGGTGTCAGAGACTATATAAACAGCGAGAGCACGGTTGAGTTCAAACCATTGAGAGCCTTTGCGCCAGTGTTTAAGCTGAATATCAGGAAGCATATTGCGGCTGTAGCGGCCTCGGCCGTAACGGGAAGGATCATCATATGACTCAACAAAGCTATGTGCAGAATCAATGAGATATCTGTAAACAGTAGGGAAGTTATAGACAGGGATGCAACTCTCTGAGAGGAGAATAAATCGCTCATTTGAAAAGTCCAGCAGTGCATTGGCTAGAAGCCGCCTCTCAGCATCGGCAAGTGTAACTGTTCCCCAAGAAACAACCTGTGAATAGCACAAAACTCATAAGAATTAAGAATAGACTAGTCTCTATTTTTACATAAATAATTAAATAAACTAGTGATGATGAGCGGCAATCCTCAAGACATAATAATATGTATGAATATAGAAAAGAAAGGGGTGGCTGGCTGCATGCGTACCTGACTTGGAATGTTGCGTCGATAAAATGGGGAAGAATCAGAGACGTTGAGAATGTAACGAGGAGGAGCGTGGATATAAATGTTGAAGAGATGAGAGTGGCCTTGAAAGAATCTCTCCCAGAGGGGCAACAAGGGCAAAGGTCCCCTAGTAAGGAACATGAAAGCGAGTTTGGGTACACGAGCGTATGGGTAGTGATGTTTCGTGGGAACCAAGGAAGCCTTCCAGAAAAGTTGGTCGTCAGAGAAGGTGTGGGTGATGTTGGAGGGATGAACAAAAGAGTCCAACATATCCTCCTCATACTCGGACACAGGAGGAGTATCAACTACATCTGAGAGTGGTGGTGAAGGAGGAGGAGGAGGAGGTTGTTCATTAATGATTGTACAATTACAGTTACAGTTGTTGGTATTGGGTTGTTGGAGGGTATTAATATCATCATTATTATTATTATTGACAATGTGGTTGAAGACACCAGCACCAGCAGCAGGTGAAGAAGGTTGTTGGGAAATGAAATGAAGATAGTTATTATTATTATTGTTATTAGTATTGAAGAAGTAGTGAATGTGAGAAGTTGTGGTTAAACCGATGACCACACCGCCCGCAAAAACAACCAACATGGTCACTATCTGTACCAATCTCACCAAACCAGAGTGCTTCGGATCCCTCTCTCTCTGTTCTCCTCCTCCACTCTCTTCGTTTCCTCCTCGCATTCTCGCCATCCTCCAATCAAATCAAATCAAATCAACGCGCACCAACGGGATCCAAATTATTAATTAGGGTAAGTTGTTCGTACGTAGAAATGATATTAACAGACACGGAGCGGATGGATGGATGGATCAAAACAAAGATATGTTCGAATGGATGGATTCAAAATACAACAAGACAGTCTTGTGTGTTTTGTCGCTTTTCGATCTCTCTGTTTGTTTTGTTTTACTGTTTTTGGGATGTCTGTCTGTCTCTGATTGTTCAGGAAAAGACAAAAGCAAAGGGAAAGGTAATAGACACGGACCTGGATCTTCTCCTTCCCCAATTGTCTCCTTCTCTCTCCTTCTCCAAATCTAAACCACTAGATTAATCCAATGGGTGGAAGGATGTCTTCCCAAAACAAAATGTTCTTAATCTTTTCACAGCAAATATTTTCCTCTTCATCTTCCTCAAAACAAAATGTCCTGTATCTTTGCACAGCAATTATTTTTCCTTTTCACAGCAAAATATCTCTCTTGCTTTGGATCAATTTGCAAAATCTCTCATTGCTCACCGTATAATTTCTGATCTGGCAACCTGTCATTTTTTGTTTTTTATTTTTTATTTGGTATATATAAACGCAAGCTTGGCCATAATTTCTGTTCTTGCAACATCGATTTCTGGAGACTGACAACCCGTCGCCAATCTTCAACCCATCGCCGATTACCGCCGCCAACCTGCCCTCTATGTTTTTTCCGCGTTGCCGACTGCTATTGCTGCATCGCAAGCCACTGTGTATCCGCCGCAGCAGCGTTTCCGGTTACCGTGAATAAAAGTCATCCAAGTTGGATGGTGGTGGTGCCGTCGAATACGAGAAGCATATTTGGTTGAAGAAAGGGTTTTGGTTTTCACGATTGAAGAGTAGAGATTTCATTTTTTATTTTATTTTATTCTATTTTAAATTTTAAACCATGTGATTAATCTAACAGTCCAGATTTAGAGAAGGAGAGAGTTAGAGAAGGAGAGGATCCACTTCCGATAGACACTATAAGTTTTTTTTTTTAAATAAACAAACTTTATTCATATCATTAACTAATAAATGTTTAATAATCTCAATTTTATGAAAACTAGGAATAAACCCGTGCATTGCACGGGTTGGATTAAAATATTTTTATAAATGAAAAATAATAGTTCTGATAAGTATAATCAAATAATAGTTAAATGATAAATACTAATTTTGTTGTAGGCTTCATTGCATCTGAAATTTTGTTTTTTTAAAATAAATACTAATTTAAAATATGATATATTTAATATTAGTATATGTATAAAAATTAAAAAAGTTGTTTAGAAATATAAGATTTTTATTGATTTATATTGTAGTTTTGTTTATATTTTAATATTATATATCTCCTATAATATTTTATAAATTTGCAGGGACGCATCATATTTCATTTTAATAGTATAATTGTATAAGATCTTAGTTTGTTTTATATGAGTTGCAATTGTATAATCACATGTCACTTTTTTAAAAGAGTCACTTTGCTTTATATTTTTTATGCATCCCTTATTTTTTTTTCAATAAGAGTTGGAGGAATACATGCATACATACTTTTTTTATCATGTGAACTTATTTTTTGAAAATTACGTATCAAATTGCATAACTGCTTACTTTGTTCTATGCAATTTAAGGTACTAAATAAGTTTTTTACATACTTCCCTCTTGTTCTTATTTTTTTAAAATGAAAAATAATAATTGTGATAGGAATAATCAGATATAGTTAAAAGATAGATACTAATTTAAAATATGATTATATTTAATATCATATATCTATAAAAATAAAAAGTTGTTTATAAACATGAGATTTTTCATTGATTTATATCGTAGTTTTGTTTGTATTTTAATGTAACAGATCTCTTGTACTAATATTTTATAAGTTTGAAGGGAAGTATCATATTTTATTTTAGGAAAAAGTTTGTTAGTGCGAAAATGCCTTTAACAAAATTCAACGAATGATTTTTAATCGTTGGATCACTCTTAATCCTGGTCTACTTATTTTTTATTTTGTTTTAAAATGCAAAAAGCAGTTACAGTGAACATCATGTGTGATTCGTTACGCGTTCGTGTTTAATGAGTTTGCACTATATAGAAACTCTCTTTATTTTAATAGTGTAATTATATAAGGTTTTAGTTTTTTTTTAATATAAATTGTAATTGTATAGTCACATGTCACTTTGCTTATTATTTTTTAGGTTTATCCCTTATTTTATTTTTTCAATAAGAGTTGGAGACATGCATACTTACATACTTTTTATCATGTGACTTCGTTTTTTGAAAATTACATATCAAGTGGCGTAATTGTTTACTCTTGTGATGCAATTTAAGGTACCGAATAATTTTTCTACTTATTTCTCATTCGTTCTTTTGAAGTTTCTTCTCACATATTCACTTGATGAAATTTTATCCCGACTTTATTTGCCTCGATTTGTTTAGTTTATTGTTTGATTTACATTTTTTTTGCTTCGTCCTTTGTTTTCCCTTCAAATTTATTGTTAGTTTTTGTATCTCCTATTTAATAATATTTGCTTGAATATTTAGTTTATTTTTGTTATAATATAAACTCAAATATTTTTTGTTACCAATATATAAGTTTGGACGATGATTTCATATATTTGAATTTAGTTTTAGTTATTTGGGGAAAGTAAAAAAAGTTTATTATTTTAGAAGAATTTAGCATCTCATCTTATTATTTGTCTAAAAAAAATGTTATATTTCTTATAAATATATTTTGAGCCGCAACTTTAACATTTTTTAACACCGTAGAATATGTACTTATTTTATTTAAATAGTTGCACTATTATTTAAATCAAAGTAATAATTTTAGAATTTTTAGTGAATTTCAGAACACATATACACACTATCTTATGGTATAAGATTATTTAAATCTTATTATGTTGCATGTAAATAGGTTTAAATATGTGTGATTATATTTTATAAATATATGTAAATATGTTTTAATATATATAGTTTCAACAATTCCTAAAATTTATTTTGACGTATGAGCTTCAACAATTTTTACAATTGATGATTTTTCATCTTATTCTTGAAAAATTATAACTATTTACTCTACTCCTTCATATAATTTAAGGTCTCTCATATTTATAAAAAAGACAGTTATTGTTTTAATAATAAATTTATTTATATTGAAGTTTCTTCTCAAACATTCACTTGGTAGAATTATATTTCATATTTTATTGGTAAAAAATTCAGAATGTTTTTAGATAGCGACTTTATTTATCTTATTTTTACTATGCTCTATTCAATTTCTTTTTTATCTTTTTCATTTTTTTATGAGTTTTTTGTCCCCTCATTTTTTTTGTTTAATAATTTGTATCCGAATTTTCAGTTTAATTTAGTAGTGATTATTAAAATGCAATACTCTAAACCAAAAATAAAAATGCAATACTCTTTTTTATAGAGGAGTAATCTTTTTATTTTTATTTTTATAATATATAGAGGAGCACTCTTAAATCATATCCACAAAGTTCTACATATATGTTACGATCATATTTTTGTTTATTATAAGTAATTGATAATTTAATTATATGATATCTATTTTAATAAAATTAAAAATAGATGATAAGTTTTGTGACTTGAAAGTTTTCCGAGGTTAATATTATTAGCACATAGTTAAGGGTGTGAAATTATAAGAGAGTATTAAATAGTATTTTTTTTGACAAAGAGTATTAGATATAGCTCAAGAATATCTCAAAAGTTTCTTTCACAAAAAAAAATTATTTTACATAAGGGTTGATATAGAATTATGTTTCAAAGGTAAATACTGCTACTCGAATTTATTTTAAATTATCTTAATTATCTTAGTTGCAATTTAAAATTATTATTATAAGAGATAATGTGACTCATTGTTTCTTTATTTTCCTTCATCACCGTAATAAAATTTCTATTGACATATTAGTTTAAGAGATGTATGAATTTTAATTATAGACTTGGTAATTGAGACCGAGAACATATAGTATTCAAAAATAAAATTGTAGAGTAAGGTATTAAGCATAAAACAATTTGAAAACACAAATAATATTTCAAAATGACTAAAAACGTGTAACTATTGAACAAAACAATAATTTATATTAAAAAAAATAGATTTTAGCCTAAAACATTATGCACAAAAAATTATTAGATTGAATTGTAGTCTTGTAAGATCATGAGAGCAATCTAACGATTACAATTTACAAATCCAGTGACCTGAAAAAGATGAATGAAAATTATTAGAGTTGATGTCTTGAAAAATTATGAGAACGTATAAAACGATTAGAATTTATAAACAATCCAAGACAAATATGTATGCTGATATAATTTTTTAATCATTGAGTAACATACCTGATATTTAAGAGATTGCCTCATCAACCTATATATATATATACTTATATTCTGAGATACTCTCACAAATAAGGTATTCAATGCAAAAAATTATTTCATTCTAATGGAAGGTAAATAATATGTAACCTCTGAATGATGAATAACAATTGTAAAAGTCATATTATTTTTTTCGTTCAATTTAATATATAGAAATTGACCAAGTAAAACATATTCTAAATGATCATATTTGATAATAATACTAAAAAAAGTTATATATACATATAATTTAATTTTTATGTTTATTTAGCATACATATAATTTATATATACATATTTTAGTGACGTATTTTCATTTTTTATCGTTATTATATTGAAAGAATATTGAAAGAAGTCCAACAATCATGATAATTTTGTGGTTATTTTGGTATCAATTGTTTTATAAGGTAATTTGAGTCTATACCTTCTGCTAGCAAAATAATGAATAAATAGACATGTGTGAATCGTGAGAAAGAAAACAAAAACTACCATACAAAATTAAATAGTACTTTCTACAAAATTGCTTAGAGAAAATGATGATGAGTGAAATCAAGATTTGAACTAAAAATATTTAACACTCGTGTATAAAGTTACACACAAATAGATCATGGATTGGTGTACAGAGTTACACACAAAACATATGCTATAAGCATTTAGCACATCTACACAAAATCATATATTTACATGCATATGAGATCATAGATATGAAATAATAATTTATAATTTTTGAGAAAAATAGTATTACTAAATGAATAGTGTAACTAATTAGTTAATTAAAAAAATTATCAGCAATAGATAATTAAGGAATATGAAAGGGAAAAGAAAGAATAAGTGTAATTATGTTGATTAATTTTTTTGTTTTCATTTACTTATGAAAAACAAAAATCATTATATAACATGAGTAGTGGAAGAGATGAAATCATCACTAAATCATAGACGATTTTTTTCTTTTCAAAATTTGTTTTGGCTTTTTATGATCATATTCAGTAATAGAAAAAGAAAACATGTTTTAGATAATATTTAAATGTAATTAAAACTTGAAAAGACACAAAAAAAAAAAATCAGAGAAGTGAATAAATAAATAGGTGAAAATAAATCCATAAAATATTATGATTTCAAACAATAATTAAATATAAAATAATCAAACAAATAAAAAAATTACTTTTATAAAATAACATAGTAAAAATGCACTCAAAGATATATACTTACATAAGTTGTCATTTTTCATAGACTTCTCAAACATCAAGGATGCAACAAGACAAAGATAAAAAATCTCTCTTTTATTTTCTTCTCCTAATTCACATGAAAAAATTGTCATATCTACATTATGAAATAAAAAAAAGTTAGAAAAGTAGGCTAACAAACATTATATTTATAAAAAAAAAAAAGATTTCTAAAATTTTCACACAATGTAAGGTTAACATAATAAGTTGCTACATAGAAACTAATAAATTGTGAAGAGATGAAGAGAGATTTAGAGGAAAAAGAGAAAGAACATATAATACAAAATCCAAAAGGTGTCATCCAATAGTTGCTTGAGAAAAAATGATGATGAAAACTCAAATTTGTACTACAAACATTTAGCATTTGTGCACAAAATCATATATTTAGGAAAAGATAACAATTTAAAAGATTGTATGATAAATTTATTTGTTATAGTTAAGGAATAAAAGTTATGGAATATGAAAGAATGGTAGTTTAAAAGTTGATGTGACAAAGTTGTTTTTTAATAAAATAATAGCACAATAGTAATTAATAAACAATATAACTAAAGTATTTTTTTTTTCATAATTAAGAGAAATTGGTAAAATTTCAATAGAAATGTGTAGTTTTCTTAGAGGTGCCACATCATCACAATGCTTGAATATGAGCAATTCAAGCTTCCTTTTATATGTAAAAGACTAGTTCAAACTTTGACCGTCGTAGCAAGAGTATGAGCAACCAAATTCAAATTTGTTTGTCTTCTAAAAAACTTAATTATAAAGTTTAAGTAAGAATATGACATAAGAAGAATAATGTCATTAATAATTAAATTAAACTCTGAATTGTCCGGTATTCTCGAATAGATATCGTCAATCAACAACTTTGAGTCACTTTCAAATTGAACTTGCTCAAATCCACGATGTATAGCCTCTTTCATAGCATGTAATAGAGCTCATGTTTCGCCTTCCACTACGGAATAAACATGTTGTTGTCCTTGAGTCAAATCAACCACAGATTGGCCATTGGTATCGCAAAAACAATGACCCATATAAGTCACAAGGACCCACCTATAAATGCGACATCAACATTACTATTGTGAATTCTATTAAAATCACACCAATAGCAGAACTTGATGTGCGGAAAAAATAGAATAAGCAACCAAATTAAAGTGGATAGAGATTATGATAATAAAAGTAATCCCTAAATAAGTAACCACACAAGAGAGAATAAAAGAATAACAAGAACACACAATGTTTGTTCACCCAGTTGGTCAAAACAACCTACTTTGGGGAGAGAGAAGCTCTTCGTTCCACTAGAATCAAACGAGTAACTTTTACACATGAAGTCTCAATTGGGTTACAAGAATTAGCCTTCAATCCAAATTCTACTCAAGTCCCGAATATTTTCCCGTGACCAAGAGACTCAATTTGATCTAGTCTACCCAAGGTGAATCCAAGGATGATCCGTCCAACCTGTTAAGAGTATTGATAATTAGCTAGAGTTCCTATTAGTTAGTTAGAGTTTCCATGAGTTTGTTAGAATTAGTTATTAAGTGGTTAGTTTGTTAAGGCCTTCTAAGCTCTATATATAGAGCAATTCATGTAATCATTTACCATCTTTTTCAATAATTCAATATGAATTCTATGAAGTTTTCCTTCATATCAAGCTCTCAAGCTTACTTCTCTTATGAATTTGATCTTCATCTTTTCGATCCGGTGATTTCTAACATGGTATCAGAGCGATACCTTGATTACGATTCCGCTGTCGAATGCGAAGAAGATGCAGCTTTTGTTGATGTTACTGATTCAGTTTCTGCGAACATTATTCAAGCTCAAGATTCTAATTTTGCAGCCATGGAGGAAAAGAATTCTGAATTCTTTTTCGACAGTTTCGGTCAAGATTCAGAATCTGGAATGGTGTAGATGATGAAGTAGCAAAGTTTTTGACAAGAAAGGGGGGGTTTGAATTTGAACCTTTAAAATATTGCCTACAAAAATTATCAAACACAATATACTTAAAGAATATTATTAGATTGTTAGTTAAACAAATATTCAAAAGATGTTGCAGACTGGAGAACGTTCTCCCAACACTCTCTAACAGTATATATAACTATTAACTTGTGATTTGTGTGATTAGTGTTTGCGCAAATTAAATCAGAGTTAAGGGAAGAGAATGCACACAAACAATTTATCCTGGTTCACCCAAAATACTTGGGCTAGTCCAGTCCCCACACTCCTTGTGAGATTGTCCACTAAGAGATGCTAATGATCTCAAGTTACACTTCATTTGATCTAGATCCAAGACCAAATAACCTTCTAAGCTCTACAAGCTTAATCTACCTCAGTCACATTGACTATGAAGGTGTCACTCAATTAGTAGTTACGTACTAACTTGAGCCAAATGTTACAATGATGGAAGATTTGATAATCAAAGCCTATTCACTCAATACACTATGAGAAGCTTTGAAGATGGATGGAAAATCTCAAAACACTCACTGGATTTTCTGATCCTAGATATATGAATTACAAATCTGAGTGAGAGAGAAAAGAAGAGCTCTTGATAAAAACTTGTATCACAAAACAAGTGTTTATAACTATTAACTTGTGATTTGTGTGATTAGTGTTTGCACAAATTAAATCAGAGTTAAGGGAAGAGAATGCACACAAACAATTTATCCTGGTTCACCCAAAATACTTGGGCTAGTCCAGTCCCCACACTCCTTGTGAGATTGTCCACTAAGAGATGCTAATGATCTCAAGTTACACTTCCTTTGATCTAGATCCAAGACCAAATAATCTTCTAAGCTCTACAAGCTTAATCTACCTCAGTCACATTGACTATGAAGGTGTCACTCAATTAGTAGTTACGTACTAACTTGAGGCAAATGTTACAATGATGGAAGGTTTGATAATCAAAGCCGATTCACTCAATACATTATGAGAAGCTTTGAAGATGGATGGAAAAACTCTCAAAACACTCATTGGATTTTCTGATCCTAGATATATGAATTACAAATCTGAGTGAGAGAGAAAAGAAGAGCTCTTGATAAAAACTTGTATCACAAAACAAGTGTTTAAGTTGTAGTGCAAACTCTTGCTCTTCAAAGTTGTCAAGGACCTCTATATATAGATGAATGATGATCAGGGAGTCTTGGCCACGAAGTATATCCGTTAGAAGCTTGAAAATAACGGCTAGTAGCTCTGCATAATACAGCTCATATATTTTGAAGAAAACAGATCAGTCTGAGATCGATCTCCAAAATTTCTTCTTCTGACTTATGATAGAGGAGCGTATGAATAACTGTTGTTGAGCTGTAATATTGTTGTATGTTGCTTAATAAACAAGTATAGCCGTTGTGCAGCTTTTGGATAACAGCTGTATGCAAGCTGGTGTCACTCCAAGTGAATGTTTTCTCTTTCCAGCATTGGTCTGAGACCGTTCTCCAAATTCTGGCCGTGACTGAATTTCTTCCCTTTGATGCAAGGAAGCTGGAGCACGTAAAGGCCAGCTGTTATGGATAAAAATAGCAGCTGGAGGTTGTACTTGATGTTCCAAAATGTCCTTGTTGCAAGTACAAGTGTCATAGAGAAAGAGAAACAACATTGGAGAATGTTCTTTCTTTATTCCTTTAAAGTACAAGTCAAATACAAGACTAGGATGTGCTGTCTATTTTCCCATGGTCCATACACAGTCAGTTCCATCAATTGTGTATAAAAATATCATTGTGTCATATGCTCAATATTCACATGTTCAAACATAGAACTTGGTAAAAATAGTAAGTTATCTATTCATGAGAGAATCCTTTGCCTTAAATGATCTTTTGGACTGTAGAGATTTTGTGAGTTAAGCCCAAGATAAAAGTGATCATTTGTCATGTACATGGTTGACTTATCCATAAGTCCTTTTGCCTTGATTGTGTGAAAATGATGTTGCGCAGGTTTCAGAGATCAATCTGAGACCGTTCTCCAAGCTTTTTTATAAAAACGTGGTATTTGATCTAAATAGCTCAATTGTTTCTAGCTTAATTAAAACACTCAAGAGCACTTGTTAGATACCAAAAAGATTAGAATTACACTTAAAAATAATTAAGAGGTTTGTTATCTTTAAAACATCAATTTGGGATTTTGCCTCAACAGATGATTCCTATTAAGACAATCAAGCCTTCAATTGAAGAAAGATCCATCAAAATTGGAGAAATCGATTGTTTCCTGTTGGCCTCTGAATCTGAATTGGTAGCAGAACAGAAAGAGCAAGGATTTGTCTTTGAAGATGGTGATTTTGTTCCTTATAATGAAGAAAGATTCATGGCGTGTCAATACAATACCACCTTTGGCAGCAAGAATTGGTTCGATTTGCCTCAGTTCGGTGTCTCCGAGGACGGTTATGCAATCACCAATTCAAGAACCACCATGTTCATCTTTCTTCCTTCATATAAGGTTCGTTTCTCATCTTCTAAGCTTGAGAAATTTCTTTCAACGACAACCACGCTGAAGCACATCAATTTCTTGTTCAATCTATGTGGTGTCTACATTGAAGTTTTTGATCCCGGTGGAATTATGTCATTGCTTTACAATTCTTATGTTCTCTACTCTGTCAATTTTTTATTCAATTTCACTCTTCCCTTTCGATCCCGGTGGAACCAATGGCAGTGAACTTTATGGTAAAAACATGATGGCTTGATGCTCTTGTCTCAAGATTAGTTCAGTTTGAAGTTTCTTAGCTTATTGATAATTTCAAAGCACCGATTAAATTGTGTTTGTTATGAATGTGCATCTGATGTTAAAGGAAGAAGCCAAGGCTATAATATAGTAATTGGAGATTCAGTTAGCCTTGAAATTGCTGATGTACTGAATCTTCACAATTTGGTATTGGTTATGTTTCAATTTTTGACTAGTTGGAAGCATCAAAGGTTCTTGTATGGAAAACATGTTTTCTGGTTTACTTTATATGCACATAGCTGTTGCTGTTTGCAAGAAGAAAAACAAATTAGCAAGGATCTTGTTCTGTTTGGCATTGATTAGTATTTGAAAGTTCTTGATGTTCAACCTTTTTTGGGGTTGATAGCTTGATTCAGTTTCTATAGCTATGGAGGAGGATGTTGATGCAGTTTTTATAATTGTCGAAGTTGCTATTGCCGATCATTTTATGTTTGGTCTTTGTTTTCCAAACTCATACTAAGACTTCTCTTACTATGAGTTTGAGGGAGGCTATTAGAATATAGAAGTTAGTTCTGCAACATTGTTCAAGTTTGTTTGATTGTAGTTGCTTATGACTTCAAGTACATAAAACCCTCATGTGTACATGAGTAGTACTTGAGCTATGGTAAAGCTTGTTTGCCATTGGAATAGTTGCAAATTGCAATATGGACCTACATTGATGAAAATCTTGTTGGACATTTCTACCTTTGGTTTTGGAAAAAAAAAATTCTTATCAATGTCAGTTGCAACTTAGCTGGAAGCTATTCCATTCCCTTCACAACTTGGGCCAAACTCAGAAAAAAGGTGTTTCATGTTATGTATATTTTTGTTAGAGCAACTGGATTTCTTTTGGTTTTCTGCATGCTGAAGCTTTAAGGACTATTCTCCATTTTGTTATGGAGCTTAAAGATTTCCTGGATCATCCTTTTATGTTTTCTATGCAAAATCAAAGAAGTGGTAGTCACTCTCACTCTCAGGACATGAAGTTGGAGATATGTGCTTGGAAACCTGAATGGTTTACATCTTATATGTAGAGCTTGTTTGAAGAATGAGTTTTCAAAACTCAATATGGTTGTGCTCATTTATGGCTCTCTCTTGAGCTTCATCCGCTTTGTTTGCTATATTTGTTTTACAGTACATTTTCCTTGTCTTTTGTTTGCTTGTTTGGGTTTAAATTTGTAATTCAAACTCAAATTGGCAAATTTTCCAATGTTGAGTTTGAGGGAGGATGTTAAGAGTATTGATAATTAGCTAGAGTTCCTATTAGTTAGTTAGAGTTTCCATGAGTTTGTTAGAATTAGTTATTAAGTGGTTAGTTTGTTAAGGCCTTCTAAGCTCTATATATAGAGCAATAAATGTAATCATTTACCATCTTTTTCAATAATTCAATATGAATTCTATGAAGTTTTCCTTCATATCAACCTCTCAAGCTTACTTCTCTTATGAATTTGATCTTCATCTTTTGGATCCCGTGATTTCTAACACAACCCCTAGAATTATACCAAGAGAAATTCCCTTTTGTTTATATCTAAAATCCTAGCCTTTGTGGTGGAAAATCCTAATCTTAATTTCCTTCACTCTTACTTACTCTCTAAAATAAAACATAATCCAAGTCAAAAACAGCATCACGCGTCTACGCCAAATGCAGCCCTCCCTGCGCCTAGCACAAGAGGCAGGGACCAAACCTGAAACAAAATGTAATTTGCGCCTAGTGCAACCTGTCCCGTGCCTAGCGCAGCCTGTAGAGGCTCCCATCGCAATTTCTGACTTCCGTCACCGAGATTTCAAAGCATATTTCAACAATTAGATTTTATCCATCGATCCCACTCCTGATTTCTCCCACCGAACCGGCCTCGGATCCCCAACAGGAACAACACTATGAAACTGCAGCTGGTGGACAGTAAACCACTCGTTCCAGACAGCTAACGTCATTCTTCCAACTTGGCTCGGTGACTAAATATTGTTATTCTAGATCTTGTCGTTTCGGTTATGCCATATGCACCAAAATAACGATGTCACTCTCCCTACTGTCGCATTGTCCTCATTTCTACACATTTCAAACACATTGTACGCGATTGTCCCGTGTTGGTACGCTGCATTATAAAGTACCCGGTGTCAACCAACACTCGCGGGATGCTACACATCCAACAAAAACTCATGAATGTCATGCTCTACCTTAGTATCACACACGGGACAACTTAGTTCACAATCGACATGACGTTGTGCCAGTCGACTCCGCGTTAGGAGACACCCTCTACACAACCACCAAAGTAAGTGACGCGATTTGTGAGGAGATTGAGCTTTCCAAATATCCTTCCAATTACCCGCCACATGTTATTTATCACTTCGAATAATACATCATGGCTAGATTGTATTCGGATTTAACCGAATAACACTCATTCATTTCCTCCTCTCAAATCACTTATCCTCCTTAACCGAATTAATAAGAGGGCTTGCAATAATCTTTTCCACTACCGGTCCTACAAACAAATTATGAATCTTAGCTATATCCCACACTTTATAATTCGCAAGTAACCAGTCTTTGACAAATAAAGGATAGACACTTGCCACTTGAGGTGAGGACACCCAACGATCACAATTCCCTTAAAAGAATTTCTCTAAAATTAAAAGAATTTCTCTAAACTTCCAAATATTACACCAAGCAAAGCTAGGATTATATCCCAAAGATGCTTCAAGTAACGAAGAACACAAAAAATAACTTGCATTAATTAGTTTAGCCACCAACGAGTCTGCATTTTGAATGAGGTTTCATGCTTGTTTCGCCACCATAGCTAACTTGAACGTTTCAAAGTTACAAAGGTCCAAACCACCCTTCGCCTTAGGCATGCAAGTTTGTCCCAAGCTAACCAGTGGACAGGGGCGGCCCTAGGGAGGTGCAAACAGCTCTACAGAGATGGGCCTCCAATTATTTTGGGCCTCAAAAAAAATTTTAATTTTTTTTTAACATGGTGGTGCACATAGTAAGTCTTTGTAGTCTAGGGGTGTAAACAGCAAGTCATCAGCTACTTCCACCGGCCCAGACCACTCAATTAGAATGCCGACTTGCTATTTACACCCCCTAGGCTACGCTGAATTTCTGTTTGCACCCCCAAGTTAAATGATTTTTCCTATTTTTTAAATTTAAATAGAAAATTGGTCTTTTATAATTTTTTTTATTAAGGGTCCACTTTTACGTTGGAAGTCGGACCTCTAATTTAATTGTAACGACTCTGTTACTTACTCGATTTTTCCAATTTTTCTTTTATTCTAATTGCTATTTTTTTTTTTGAACAAGTATTCTAATTGCTAATTGCTATTTATCTCTTAATTTTTTTCCACGTGATTGTATTTGATAATTGCTAACTATCTCTTAATTTTTTTTAGTTCAACTTCAAAATTGTTTATTAATCCGTTTTAACTTCAATGATGATTGTTATTTTGAATTTATATATATTTATTAGGGCCCACTTTTAACATTTAAGTCGGACCTCCAAATAGTCGGGACCGGCCCTGCCAGTGGATCTCTTTATTATTGTTACTTCCGCCTCTCCACCAAAAAACATTTAACATTTTCTCAATATCGTCAATGAATGATGAGGGAACGGTAAACATATATTATTGGATGCATGTGTAAAATAATTTTACACCGGTAATGTATATAAATTAATGAAATTCAATATTTAGCTAGTCTATTATATAATTATAAAAAAATCTAATATATACTCATGTAATCAACTTTTTTAACATTAATTTTTTTTATTATATTGTAAAATTATTTATTTAATGTAGAATATGAAGATGTCCGATTTAGGAAGTATATGAAGAGAAAGAATCAAGATTGTTGTTGGATTTTTCCGTGTGTCGAAGAAGATGAGTTTGAAGGATTTGTTCTTGTTGTTATGGTGTAAGAAGATGAGTTTGAAGAAGATGATGATGATGAATTTGAGAAAATGATAAATATTTTTTTATAAAAATTAATTTTTGTCAAATTGCCCCATGTGATGTGACATCTTAACTTTATACACATCATCATGTCATGTCTCCCTCTATTAGCCACATCATCGCATTTAATGGTTCCAAATTTTATTTTTTGATAATATATAGTTCCAAATTTCAAGAGATATTTGACGAATATTTTGAAATTTTAGAGGAATATTTGAAATTTCACTCAAAATTTTCTTATAAAATCATTCCTTTTTAATGAGTACTATACTACTATTAAATTAAATGAAAAATTTCTTAAAAAATCTGTTATAAAATATTTCCTTATAAGTAAAGACGAGTAAAGATCGAATATTTTTTTTTTTAATTTTAATATAAGAAAAAATTTGTTTTTACAAATATTTTTGTTTAGTTTATAATAGAGCTGATGATCGAACACAAGACCTCTAACTTAATACGTAAATCCCTCACCACTAGATCAAACCTAGTGACTTTTGTTTTTTCAAATTTATTGAAAGATTGATGTATTTAGACTTATTTTTTTCTTTTTTTAATAATATAGACTTTTTTTTCAATGAATATAAAAAAAAATTATAATTTTTTTTTATCAAAACAGTACTTTTTTTATGTCCAATTTATGTCCAAAAACATAAAGATATGTGTTATGTTATAGTGAGTTTGTTAATAAAAGATTTTTGTTGCTAAAAAAAAAAGATGTACCTTATGTTATGGTGAGTTTGTTAATAAAAGATTTTTGTTGGTAAAAAAAAAAAATCGAATCAATGTTAAGTAATCATGAGGGGTATAATGGGAATATGAAAAAGTCATCCCAAATTCCCCTATCCCCTTTATATATCGTATAGATTACCCCCTCCGTTCCTTTTTGGAATAGTAACATCAACTTAGCGAAATGTATTTTGCCGTTTTTCTTTCTATTATACCTTTATTTTAATTTAATCCACTGGTAAATTTCTATTTTTTGCATATATTTGTCTTTTTCATAAATTTAATATGTTATGTACCAATTAGTAAAAAAAAAAAGTTATTTATTGAAAAAGATATACTTGACCAATCGTATCCTTAAAATACGAAAAAGGGCGGTTATAAAGAAACATTGAATCCGCCGTAAAAAACACTTAAAAAGGAAAAGAGAAATACTAAAAAGAGTAGTTTTTATGATTCACTTAGACTTACTTATAATTAAGATAAGAACGATTAATATTCCTTCACAATTAAAATTTGTTTATTTCAGGGTAAATGGTCGAGTGTAAAAGGGGTAGAGACAATGTTATATGATGATTGATACAATTAAGGAGAGAAACAAAATCTCTTCTAAACTTATTTTTTACTTTTCCAAATTAAAGAGATTTGGACCTGAAGTTTCCTCTCATTGTCGCTGATACTTCGTCCGCCTTGCTCGTAGAAACTTGGTAAGTTTGTTTTTGCTTCTTCTCTATTTTGCTATATATACGATGATCACGTTTGCTTTGTATATGCTTTTTTTATTTTTTTTGCGTCTAGTTTTATACGATGATCACGTCAATTTTTGCTATTTCTTTTATTTGCGTTTAGTGAAAAAAATCTAATTGTCTGGCATTGACATTGATCAGATGTGCGGTTGATTACAATGCGGTCGCATGGACCGACTGCACACAACTCCTATATATTAAAAACAAAACTTAGTTTAATGTACAAAGTTGAAATCATTATGTGAACTAATTATCCAAATTCATACTTACATTCACTCATTCATGTATACTTTTGAAATCATAGATATGGCCGTAAAAAATATGGATAATTATAAATTTGTTCATGTTGTAAAAAAAACACTATCACATGTAAACGCATATTAAAAAAAAATATATAAAATATATTATGGTAATCTTATCAAATGATACTTATTTATAGATATATTCAATATTATCATAAATATTCCTGTCAAAAAGATAATGTTACCGTAACTATAAAGCGATTTTCTTACTCACCATTCTGGTAAGTATGGATTTAGATCCTAATTAATTTTCTGTGAGATGTTTCTCTTCTATGTATTTTCTTATGGAATACTACTCTTTGATATAATTCACAAAGAGTAAACAAATATTTTATGAAAAAAGAAGAAAAAAAAAAAAAACAAAAAAATAGGATGAGAGAGAAAAGTGAAGAATTAAGATTAATACAACACAACCAGAGAAAAAAAATTATCCAAATCCGAATAACTATGAACTATTTTTATCTACTTGGGTGAGTTAATTTAGCTTAAACAAAGTTGTTTCTTTCTTTGGTGTTGAGTTTCTCGACCCTCTATTGCATGTGCATGTGCATGTGCATGTGCAGGTGTTAGTTTTTTGAATCATCGTTGCTTTTCGATTTTTCCTCTGTCTCTTCATTTTGGATTTTCATCAGGGAATTGTTAGTTCTCGGTTTATACCACGCTTGTACTTTTCGATTTTTCCTCCGTATCTGCATTTTGGTTTAAAAATTATTTCTTTCCATGCAATAACATAAATAAAATATGTTTTTTAAGTAGTTAAGAGATTAGAATTTCTGATTTCACCTTTTAAGTTAAATATGTTAAAAAAATTACCTTTTTTTAAATGAACCATCTCAATTATAAAAAAAAAAAAAAAAGAGAACAATCTCAAGTTCAAACATTGACACGTTGCATATTATATTTATAACGTGATACCAACTGAATTATGCTTATAAAGACTATATATATGCTTGTGTGTGTATATATCATAAAAGTTTGACCAAATATATATATCATAAAAGTAATACTCCATCCGTAAAGTATAAGCAAAAATGCAAATGTCTTGGTATAAAATTGAGACCAGATACATATATGTTTTTTGGTTTATTTTGTAATATTAATTAGGTAATATAATTTGAAAAGGTAATTAATACTGTATACACTAAAAAAATTGAAATATACCTTTACCAAAAAATTAACAAAATTGAAATATACACTTATTTTTAAAACATTTTTTTTGGTTAGAAAAGTGACAGGACGAAGAGAGTGTTACAATTCATGCAGAGGATAACTGAAGGAGGAGAGTATTTGTTTGCTTAACATATATATAGTGAATAAAAAGATGGAGTGGGAGGCAGAAGAGAAAAGGATTGAGATAGACAATGATGATCACATGATGATGAATCAGAAACAACCATTACTGTTGAGAAGGAGAATCAACAACACTTCTCAGCAGGCTATTGTTGGAGCCAATATTTGTCCCATTCAAAGTCTTGATTACGAGTTAGTACTACTTGTCTCCTTCTTTTTTGCATACAATTAATTATCATATATCATCTTATTATCTATCATTTATTTATGGATTACTTGGCCATCTAAAAAATTTAATTATTTGATTTTTTTAGGATAAATCAATCTCATAACTCTTTTAACTAGGATCTGTTTCAATTTTTAACATTATTTTTCTTCACATTTTTGACATTTTTTTTTTGTTAGTTTGATTTTTGTCATGTCAATTTTTGGTTTATAATTGAGTATAAATTTTGAATTGTTGATCCATTTATTGTATTATATAAATATATATGTTGTGTGTGTGTATATATACACTTTTAATATGAGATAAACTCAAATCAGTCTAAAAAATGATTTTACATAGTCAAATTGAGTTTATTTAAACTCTCAATTTTAATAACTTTCATAAGATAAAAAAGGTTAAAGAGATATTTGATGTAGTGGAGTGTGACTTCGTGTGAGCTTCACTACTAGAATTTTTGGAACCAAAAAAAAATCATCTTGATTAAAGTATAGTGAGTTTTTTTCTATAATCAATTTTATTATAAATTAAAATATTTGAATTTTTTATAATCAATTTTATTAAATCAATCCTTTAACTAAAAAAATATACTAAGTTAATCTACGAAGGGCTGGTTAGATAGACAGAATAAGAGAATGATAGGATATATGTATCATATTTCGTCTTAATTTAGTGTTTGATGAGACAACATATAAGTTAATCCTAAAGTTTATCATATTCTACCTATGTAGTTATAGTTTTTCTCCTGACAGTAACTATAAGCTGAGTTAAAAACGGATAGGATAAGATAAGAAACTAAAATACTCATATGTTAATTTTGGTGGCATGATGCATTCTTGTGTGTGTGTGTGTGTGATTATAAGTAATTAAGTATAACTAATTAGCAATATGTTAATTATTTGGTGGCATGCATTCTGCAGATTAATTGAGAATGATCTGTTGAAGCAGGACTGGAGGTCAAGAACCAAGGTTGAGATATGCCAATATGTTGTTCTGAAATGGACCCTTGCACTTCTTATTGGTTTAATTACTGGATTTGTTGGGTTTTTTAACAACCTTGGAGTTGAAAATATTGCTGGTTTCAAACTCTTACTCACCAACAATCTCATGCTCAAGCAAAAGTATTATGAGGCATTTGCAGCATACGTCGGTTGTAACATGATTTTAGGGGTTGCGGCTGCAGCCCTGTGTGCTTACATTGCCCCTGCAGCAGCAGGTTCCGGCATACCAGAGGTAAAGGCATACCTCAATGGCATTGATGCGCATTCTATATTGGCTCCATCTACCCTCTTTGTCAAGGTACCTAATTAACTTGTACTAATTGGTTTTAATTTGAAAACACACACACATAACAAATAGCAGTTAGTTAATGGTTTGAAGTTGTTGTCAGATATTTGGTTCAATTTTAGGAGTTGCTGCTGGTTTCGTTGTGGGGAAAGAAGGACCCATGGTACATACAGGTGCTTGCATTGCTAATTTACTCGGACAAGGCGGTTCTCGTAAATATCGGCTCACCTGGAAATGGCTCAGATACTTCAAAAATGATAGAGATCGAAGGGATTTGATCACTTGCGGTGCAGCTGCAGGTGTTGCCGCTGCCTTCCGTGCTCCTGTTGGTGGTGTCCTTTTCGCACTCGAAGAAGCTGCTTCGTGGTGGAGGAGTGCTCTTCTATGGCGCACATTCTTTACCACCGCTGTAGTAGCAGTTGTTCTGAGGAGTCTTATACAATTTTGTCATCAAGGAGAAGGCAAATGTGGTCTCTTTGGCCAAGGAGGACTCATAATGTTTGATGTTAATTCTGCAAACCCTTCCTACACCACATTCGATCTCCTCGCAGTTATATTTCTCGGAGTTATTGGAGGTCTTATGGGAAGCCTTTACAATTATCTTGTTGATAAAGTCCTTCACACTTACACCACTGTAATTGAGTATGTCCCTATCTATATATATAGTTCTCGTTTATAATTACTAATTTGGTAAATAGCAGCAGCTATATTATAACAGAATTTGAACAAATAACTATTGTTTTGTGATACATTATTTGGTATAAAATCTTATCAAATAGTCGCTGCAGCATTGTTGCTGCATAGCAAAATTTGATCTAACTGTTGTTTTCTTCGATCTGCAATTAACAACACTGATTTGGTGCATGGATTGTGTGACTAATAATAACTGAATTGAATTGCAGGAAAGGTCCAATATTCAAGATTTTACTGGTTATGATTATCTCGTTTGTGACATCTTGTATTCGGTTTGGGCTTCCATTGCTATCAAAGTGTGTGCCATGTCCAGGGGAGTGCCCTAGCCCCCCAACTGCAAGTTTCTCAATATACTATGACAATTTTCAATGTCCACCCAACCACTACAATGATCTCAGCTCTCTATTTTTCACTACCAACGACAATGCCATCCGCAACCTATTAAATGATAGCTCCAACTCTTCCAACGCCGGATTTCAGCTTTTAACTCTCGTAATTTTCTTCGTGGCAATATACTTGCTTGGAATTGTGACATACGGTGTTGCCATTCCCTCTGGTCTATTCATTCCAGTCATACTTGCTGGAGCTTCCTATGGGCGTCTAATAGGGACTGTGTTGGCTCAATTCACAGTTCTTGATACCGGTTTGTTTGCTCTCCTTGGAGCAGCATCCTTCCTTGGTGGAACCATGAGAATGACGGTTTCTCTCTGTGTCATACTTCTTGAGCTCACGAATAACTTGTTGATGCTACCATTGGTCATGTTGGTTCTCCTCATTTCTAAGACAGTGGCGGATTGTTTTAACAAAGGTGTTTATGATCAAATTGTGGAGTTTAAGGGACTGCCTTATTTGGAAGCACATGCAGAGCCGTACATGAGGAATTTAGTTGCAGGCGACGTTGTTTCTGGTCCACTGTTTTCTTTTTGTGGGATCGAGAAGGTGGGGAATATTGTTCATGCTTTGAAGGTGACAACACATCATGGATTTCCTGTAATTGACGAGCCTCCTTTGACGGCTTCTCCTGAGTTGTGTGGGTTGGTATTGAGGTCTCATCTGTTGGTACTTCTCAAGCACAGGACATTGTTCACTAGGGAGAGAGTGATGACAGGAGCTACCATTATGAACAAGGTTAAGGCAAGTGATTTTGCGAAACCGGGTTTGGGGAGAGGGATAAGGGTGGAGGATTTAGACATTTCACAAGAGGATATGGAAATGTTTGTTGATCTTCATTCAATCACTAATACATCTCCATATACTGTTGTTGAAACAATGTCTCTTGCAAAAGCTGCTCTTCTTTTCCGGGAGCTTGGACTCAGGCACTTGCTCGTCGTGCCTAAGAAACCAGGAGTAAGTCTCTTTTATGCTGCAATACCTTTAATCTTGTTTTGTTAATTAGATAGAGTTGAATGAATAATAATGAGGATATGGAGTAGTACTTACTACATAACTACCTAACTAACGTTTGCAAAATGTTATGTTATGCAGAGGCCTCCAGTTGTTGGGATCCTGACAAGGCATGATTTCATGTCTGAGTATATATTGGGGCTATTCCCCAACTTGAATCAAGGCTAATAGATTAAAGCTTCTTGGAAACCAATTTATGCATATGGACATCATATGAATTATTTACATTAGGATGAATTTTCATTGTTTTTGGGAATATTTTGTTATCAGTGGACATCAAATATAAGATATGATAAGACCTTATCATGTCTATTTCTCTTTGAAATTAGTGATTCTCTTGCCTTACACATAATCTAACTTTGATTATCAAGTCTATTTTATCACAAAAAAACTTTATCATCTCTATATCTATCTATCTTTTAGTCCAAAAAAATATATCTAAATCTATCTTGTCATATTCTTATTGAACTCTTCATTCTCATTCTTATCAGTTCATAAAAAAAATACAAAATGTAATGCTATATTTTCAAAATATTTTTTTGACAAGATGATATTTTAATTTTAAAAAACTGTACTATCTATGTTGATTTATATTTATATTATGTTTTTCCCATTTTTCATGATCATATTATTTCCATTCCTCCCACTTTCTGGATAATTTTTTCACCAAATAATTAAGAAATAATGTTACATTTCATTATTTTTCATTTCTTTCAATCCCTTTTCTCTTATTTTTCAATAAATAATTCGTCGATAGTACGTAGTCCAACCCAACATCATCTCTTAAGAAGGGTTGCAGAGAGTTCACAGATCATGTGTAAGACAATTAATGTAACACTCGTGTGTTATTGGAATGGATGAATAATAAACAGACCAAATGGAATTTCTTATGATGGTCCTCTATGGAATAACACACACTCAATTGACAAGAAACAATTTAAACCAAGGATCATTTGCAGATATCCAGCTTGTAGGGAATACATATCATATAGATATCCACATTGTTTCATTGTAATGGATTTTTTAGTATCTCCTGTAGCTCAACAATTCAAATAATTTCATCTCGATAATTTCAAAATTGAATCATGACCCAACAAGTTATCAAATCAAGGGTAGTAGTATTTTTTTTTTTACAGTAACAAACTCATATGCTTTCACTAATCATAATAGGCAAAATACAAGATGGTATAGACTCAAATACTTGGTGACTAGCATACAATTTTGACGCTCTAGCTAAGGCATGTATGTGCGACTGAATTTTCTTGTCTTGGAATGAAACTTATCTTTAAGTTTGGATATTGTTGAAGTAGTAACTTACAAGCAGACATAATTTTGCCAAATTCACTATGGTTATTAGAACGCCGTGTGCTCCCTGTGCATCAGCGCCTGCACGAACTTGTTGCCACTGACAGAACAGCTCTCTGGTCTGATGGATAGATACACTGGGCTGCTTCTCTTCATCCTCCCATATCTTCTCATTACGTCGCTTCCAAAGGCACCATAGCATTAAAATAATTTCCTGCACTTGCTGCTGTGTTTCAGTTGTGAGATCATTAAAACTAGGATTTCTGTTAATTAATCTCGGAACATAATTTCCATAAGCCCGCTGCCTCCCATATTTGTCTAGCTTTAAAGCATCCGAAAAAAATGTGCCACTCGTTTTCAGGATTGTTCACGCAATGAGGGCAGCTATCGGTGCAAACCCCTTTATCTTGTAATCTCATCCGTGTCGGTAAGCATCCCCTCTGTACCCGCCAGAGAAAAACTTTAATTCCTTTTGGGACATGCAGTCTCCAAATGTGCATCCATTCTCCCAGAATTTTATAAACTTCATTATCCACCAAAGTCTCCATAGCATACCGGTAAGCCGACTTCACAGTGTAATTACCTTTGTTATTGAATTTCCACAAAAGTCTTTCATGCTCTTCAGCTCCTCCTACAATTATGGTTTTTATTTCATTGATATCCCTTTTCATTAAAAAATTCCTCTATTATATTCCAATTCCATTGATAGCTTCCTTGCACCATCAGATCCGAAACCAGCATGTGTTCATATCCCTGGACTATTTGGCTTGTGATATATGAATTTTCTTTGTCTCTTAACCAAGGGTCCAGAGCCACATGTTGACACTTATCCCATTTCCTATGCACCATCTTAGCCCTCCTTTAACTAACTATTCTCCGTAAGTGCAAGATACTACGCCATATAAAACTTGGGTTGTGGCCTAGACAAACCCTCCAATAAATTGTTATGTAGAAAATATGTAACTTTGTAAATGCCTGCAACAATAGTATCTTGGTCCGTAGTAATTTCCAACCTTGCTTCTCTAACATAGTCAAATTAAAACCATAAAGGTGACGGAAATCCATACCTCCATAATTTTTCCTCATTGTCAACTTGTTCCAAGCCAATTTATTCCTCTCCCTTGCCTTCGGTTTGAAATCAAGGGAAGTAGTATTAAAAAACGTAGAATACGTAATAAAAAAATGCGTTAAATAAATTTTTTGTCCTATAAATATTTTGAATTCTGTTTTTAGTTCCTATAAAATATTTCATCAACTTTTGGTCCTAAGAAATTTTCTATCACAACTTTTAGTCTCTACTTTTAAATCAATTATTGTGTACTATCATTTAAAATTTAGAATTTTTTAACATAAGATGAATTATTTATGAATTTTTAAGCGCAAAAAACTAAAAAATTCATATTTAATTCATCTTTTGTTAAAAATATTAAACATTTGCAAGAGTGATTTATATAATATACTAAACATAATCGTGGGAAAAAATTCAAAATTTTAAATAATATATACAAATTGACTGAAAAATAGGACAAAAAATTATGTTAAAAATATGGGTCTTACTAAGCGGTACTTCGAACGATCTTTATGGACTAAAAATATATTTAACATTACAAAAAAAATATTTTGTGAAACATTAAAAAGGAGGAGTAAATTCGCAATTGAGGAAAAATACGGGTAAAAAGAGAAAGATGGAGAATAGGGATTGTAAATAAATAAGCATCCATAATGAATGAAGGAGGAGAGAAGAGAAGTATGGAAATCGAAGAATGTGTTCGAAAGGAGAAGAGGAAGGCAATGAAGAAGATGAAGAGGAAGGAGAGAAGAAAGGAGATTGCCGAGAAAGAGCGTCTGGAGGAAGAAGCGCGCCTCAACGATCCCGAAGAACAGAGGAAGATGCTACTGTTGGAGCAGGAAGAGGCCGAGAGGATCGAAAGGGACAGGATCGCCTTTCAAGAGAGGGAAAACGATTGGATCATCAAACAACAACAACGAGAAGTAGAAGAAGAAGAAGACGATAACTTGAATAACACTGATAATAAAGAAGAGGAAGAAGATATCGAAGAAGAAGACGGTCCTCCGGAGATTATTTGGCAAGGAAACGAAATAATCATCAAGAAAAAGAAGAAGAAGAAGAAGAAAAAGGTGGAAAAGTCTTCCAACCTTCTCCACCACCACCAGGTATGTTATGTAGAAGTAATACTCTATACCATTCATTATTCATCATTCAATTGAATTAATTTTATAATTAATTAATTGGCAGGAGGAGCATGATGTCATCAGTGATAATAATAACAGAGCTACATCAAACCCCTTTCCCCCGGAGTCTCCCTCTCAAACTCACTCCACTTCAACACTTGTGGACAATAACAATGTTGCTCAACAATTACCTAATTTCGGAACTGAACTGGTTGGTAATTTCATTCATTCATTCCTTTGTTATTATTATTGTTATTATTACTAGAAAAGCAGCTCGCTCACTCACTTTGCTTGGTTGGTTGCAGGATAAAGCTCACTGTCCTTTTCATCTTAAAACAGCAGCATGTCGTTTTGGTGACCGTTGTAGCAGGGTCCATTTTTACCCGGATAAGTCATGCACCATTCTCATCAAAAACATGTACAATGGTCCTGGCCTTGCTTGGGAACAAGATGAAGGCCTTGAGGTCTGTTCATTCATTCCTCTGCGTATCCTATTCCTATTCCTCCAATATAATTATCACTAAATATAATTGCTGCCCTTTGATTTCTTTTTCCTTAATTGCTAATTTCTTCATGCAGTTGCTTAGTCTATTCTGTTCACTCCTTCAATTTTTAGATATTTCTT